>LNAC01000030.1:8464419-8536949 GCA_002007465.1 Ailurus styani
GTAGCCGGGGCCCGCGGGGGCGGGGCCGGCCCGAGCGACGCGCCGCGCAGCCAATCGGAGCCCCCATCGCCGGCACCTCGGCCGCGCTCGCGGGGGAGGAACGCGGACCGCCGCAGGCCGCCCAACGGGGAGGGGCGGAAGGCCCCGCCCCGGGGAGGACGCTCGGGTCTGGGGGCCCGGCGCGTGAGCCCAGGGCTCCTCGAAAGTTCGGGGGCCCCGGGTCAATGCTAAACGCTTGGTGAGGACGCCCGGCCCTCCAGAGGGCTCCCGGGCGGCGGCCTCCTGGGCGGCGGCTCCCTGACGCGGGGGCCGCAGCTCCCCTCCTCGCGCGCTTTCCCCGCGGCCGGCAGCTGGGCCTTCCCCGCTCCGGCTGCTGTCGGCCTCCGATGCCCGCACGCTCAGCTCGGGGACGCGGGGGCTCCGAGGCCGGTGACATCGAGCGGGAAGCTGCCCCCGACAGGTTTCTCACCCGGCGCCCGGCGCCCCCCTGCCGTCCTGCAAATCGTCCGGGCCCAAGGGCTTCCCCCGCGCGCGAGATGCCACGACCACCGGGCGCCTCTGCGGCTCCCAGCCCAGCGCGGCTTTGGGCCCGGCCTCGTTGGCCCGGTGGCCAAGCGGGGACAGACGGGTGTCCCCCGGGGGCTGGAATCTGGCTTGGCGGTGACAACCCCGTTTCCTCTCCGCTCCCCCCAAAGCAACTTTCAGGACCGCGCAGGCCTCACTTCGTCGTCCTTCGTTGTGACGGCCTGTGATTCTTTGAAAAACACGACGGGGCCTGGAACACGCGAGTGTTTCCCCCTGATTTTTGCCCCGCGCGTATAGGCACGGTCCGCGTCGTGCACCAACGCGAGTCCGCGGCAGGAAGACAGGCGTGCGGAGAACGAGGGCATGGCTGCCAAGCTAAGGGCCCCGGCTTCCAGGGGAGGCAGCTTTCTTCCTCCGTGTGGAGGCACACTGCCCTGTCCCCCGCCCCGGGGCCGGTCCTCCGTCTTACCGGGCGGTGTGCTCCCGCCGCGCCGAGGGACGCAGACGGCTCTCACTCCCGCCCGCGCGGCCCGTCGACTCCGGGGCTTCACGGCAAGCAGTCCTGGCCTCTCCCGCCTCTAGGCCAAACGAGCGGGCCTAAGGACAAGCTACAGCGGGGAGGAGGACTGGAAAGGTCAAGCCCCCGTTCATTCTGGATTACCGCCCCAAATGGGCGCCCTGGAGTCCCGGGGAGAGACGAAGGCGCACCCAGTCTCTGCCGTCTCGGACACTGGGCTGGATATTCGTTGTTCCCAGCGCTCGGCAGGTGCAGTGCAACAAATTCCTAGCCTCCGAAACGAAGAAGGAGAGGATCCGAAGGCGGCCGCAAGATCGCGGTCCGGATCTGACCCCGGGCCCAGTGCGCGCCACTTAGTCGTTGCGGAACGAATTCAAACCCCGCGTGCGCTTCGGGGCGGACGGGCTCTGGCCCAACCTCGACCACCCGGAGAGCTGGTCCCTGACCCTGTCGTTGCCTCAGGTCAGCCCCTCGGGCCATTTCGATGGCGGGGAGAGCGAAGGACCCTACGGGATCTTTT
Source organism: Ailurus styani (assembly GCA_002007465.1). Taxonomy (NCBI): domain Eukaryota; kingdom Metazoa; phylum Chordata; class Mammalia; order Carnivora; family Ailuridae; genus Ailurus; species Ailurus styani. Next base: position 8,465,982 of record LNAC01000030.1, read on the forward strand.
TATAGAGCCTGCATCTGGGAGTTGCAGATCGCCGGGGCCAGGGCACTTGCACTCTCCGGAGCGGGGGCAGTAGCGGCGGAACCAGAAGAAAACGAGGCACCAGGGCCTTGGCGCGTCCGATCTCTGGGAGCTTCCCGCCAAAAGGCCCACCGAGTTGTGGCCAGGTACGGCCCAGGGCCGGCGGTGGGGGGGGGGGGGGGGGGGGGGGGGGGAGCGACGCGTGTGGCCCTAGAGCGGCTGTGGGGCCAGGCCCCGCAGTATCTGGGGTTTGTAAATTCGTTTAGTCTAGAGGTTTCGGTTTGCACCCGTGCCCTCACTTGCCCCTCCGCCTGATTTCTCCTTCATTCTACGGCGGGTTCACAAACGGACATCCTTGTAAAATGCGGTTCCTGTGGGTCTCGGCACCTGGCACGGGATCCGGCGTGGCTCCAGCCCTCGGGACCGTACTCACTGCGTGTGGGCGTGTGGCCGCGGGAACCGGGGGACGGACGCTCGGGGCTCCAGCCTGCGGTGGCCGGGGCCCGCCGGGCCGGGAGCAGTTTCGGGAGCCACCGCTAGTTGGCGCCTGCACTCTGCCCGCCGCGGAGTTGCCCGGCCAGGCCCTGCCCACAGACGTGTGCCAGCTTGGGTCCCGCGTCCAGGCGCGGCGGCCCGCCTCCTATGAACTGCGCTTTCTGGACAGACGTGCGGGACGATTCCTCACCATCTACGCGGCCAGGACAAACCTATGGCTTTGTGTCAGACCAAAGGCTGCCCTGCCTGCCCCTGATGGGACACAGATGCCTTTCGGGCACCCGACAGTCCCTGTGGCACCCGACCCACAGAGCGTTCTCCCTGCCAGAAATGCACAGGCCTCTTCTGCCCGGTTCTGAGGGGCCAGAAGGTGAGGAGGACGCACAAAAGAACAGGCCAGCTCATTCCCAATTTCCGCCTGTGGCTGACTTACATCCTCCCCATCCCTGACCGACAGACCCAGGGCCACCCCTCTCTCTTTCTGGTTTTCTTTTTACCATTTCGAGAGACAGTTGGACAGCTCCCACTCCCTTATGTGGGACACGTGGATACTCTCTTCCTTCCCCGTTTTCTATGGCTAGCTGCGTCCTTTCCCTCTTCCAGTGGACTGGTGTACAAATCTCCCGCTTTCAGCCCAAATTGTCCACAGCAGCTCGAGGAAGCCGGGAGGTCTGGGCCTGCCTTGGCGGAGAGTTGGGTAAGCAGGGACCCAAAATGGGGCCCACAGAACTCAGGATCTGGGGGCCACTCCTCCCGCCAGCATCCTTTGCCCCTGGGAGTGAGATCCATGGCGTCAAAACGACCCTGCGTCAGAGTGCCCTCCTCTGGCTGCCTGAGAGGGTCTAGGGGTGCACTCTAAAAGCGGTGGTGGTAGCGGGGTGCCTGCGTGTGTCTCCCCACAGGCCAGAGAGCTTGGGCTTGGGGTGCTTGGGACGGGGTGAGGATCCCCCAAGTGTGCCAGACACAGGACATATGTGACATGGAAAGCCTTCTAAGAAGTTCACTGGTTATGGAAGGGGCCTGGGCTCTGCAGTTCCACTGCCTCAGTTTGTCTTCTTCCATCACCTACTGTGAGCGAGGGGACATAACCTCTCTGACTCTTGTCGATTTCATCTGTAAAGTAGGGCTAATGATAGTGGCCTCCTCACAGAAACATGTGTAAGGTGCTTAGCACAGCTCTGGCACATAGGGGGTGCTCCATCCAAACAAGCTATCACCGCTGTCCCTCTGAAAAAATAAGTCCTCTTTGGGGGTCTTTGGCAAGTCTCTTCCTCTTCGTGGGCCTCATACTTCCCATTTGTGAAATATCCAATTCTCAGGTTCAAACATGCCAGGACTTGGAGCCTAGTCCGTGGCTATCCTGCCCCACCCCCACCTTGGTTGGCCTAGGAGCTGCCCCGGGGGGAGGTCAGGACTGTCTATGACCTGCCTCCCGGCAGAGATGGCCTGCAGGAGGGTTTTCCAGCTACCATCCCAGCACTGTCTGAGCCTGGATCTTAAGAAGACTCGCCTTCTTTCCCCTAGGCTCTTAGACCCTCACTCTGGAAACCCACTGGCCCCCACCCCCAACCCCCCGCAGGCAGACACTCTCTTGACTAGGAACGGGGCCTCAGCTGACACTGTTAGCCACCTCCCCGTCCCCAAGGAGGCTTGTGTTCCCTTTATCCCAAGTCTCATGGGAGCCCCAGTCCAGTTACTAGCAGAGGACTGTCTTCTAGAAGTTAATGATTTCTTCCAGCCTGACGTCCACACCCACACTCTGGTGAAGCCCTCCAGCCTGGTGCCTGGGACTTAAGGTGGGACATTTCTGTCCATCCGTGGAGTCTCATCCGCGAATGGAGGTGGTTCTGATCGTTCTGTTTCACAATCCAGAGGATTAAAGACTCCCTCCAGGAGGGGAGGAAATTTGTGTTTCACTACATCCAATGCCATCAATCGTTCCACGGGAAAGAAAAAGAAGGGAAATACTGCTAGTTAAACCAGGACTTGCCTGCATCCTGATTTTCAAATATGTGAGTTTATATATATACATTATTACCCATACACACGCACACATACAAACTAGGGAGAAAGGGTCATGCAGAACAACATTAATATGGCCAAGGAGTTGTTGCTGGCAGGGTTGGGGGCCCTTACCCCAGAGAATTCCTTCTGGGCAGCCTCTCTGGAAGGCTCCCGAATGTGCAGAAGGACAAGTGTGCTTCTCAAATTACAGGGTGGTGGTTTTTTTTTTTTTGGAAAGGGCCGGACTGTGAGGGGAGGGAGGGGGAGCTGGAGAGAGCCCTGTGGTTAGGACATAGCTACTGGCTCTGCCACTGACTGCCTGTGTCGCTTCTGCACCTCCCCAAGCCTCTGTCCCCTGGTGGGGGGAAAGGGGAAGAACAGCAACAGCAAGGACCGCTGCAGTGTCACTGTGCCCAGGCCCTGTGTTCAGGCTCTGAGTGCCTGCTGGCAGTTGTGTGGTGCGGGCGTTATGCCCATTGAAACAAAAAGAAATGTTGATCAGTATTTTCTGGGTTCAGAAGAACCAGAGTGGGGTTAAAAGGCTGATCTGATGCAAACTTTGGGGATCAGAGGCACCACCTGGTTATGCACCCCTGCACTGGTTGAACAAAATATTGGGGAGAGCCGGGGTCTGGATGTTGAAAGTGCTTAATAAACGATAACAATCACGATAGTGGTGGAGCCGGGAGGGGGCGGGGGGGTGGTCAACAGATGCAGTGAAACAGCCATAGGTATGGAAATGAGCAGATGCTTCCAACCCAGGCTGGGAGGCCGAAAGGGGCAGCACGGGTCATCTGCTCAGGTTTACCCACCTCGTGCTCACCTCTGACCTAGGAACCTGCCTATGAGGAGGTAGACTCAGCTGTAGTCCCCAGTGTACAGATAGGAACACTGAGGCCCAGAAAGTGGGAGAGACTTGACCTGTTTCACTAAGGAAGAGGCAAGACTTGGGACTAAGGTCTGACAAGGCCAGTGGACTGCATGGTGTGACCAAAATCTGGATGGGCAGACAGCCACCCCCAACCTCCACCCACCCTGCATCAGCCAGCAGGTGGGTGGGACCAGGACCCGCACGATGGTCCCCCGGTACCTCATGGCCAGATGGGACCTTGAACACCCATTGATCCAGGGGAGATACCAGAGGCTGTGTGTCTCCCTCACGTCCTCAGCATCCCCATCAGAACAGTGGGAGTGAGCCTCCATGGTTCTGTAGACACCTGCTGGCTCCCCGTGGACCCCCAGGTAGGTTTCACTGTGACTTTGGGGCCAAGCCCATGAGGCCCCACCTCCTATCTGCTCAGGTGGCACGGGCTCCTTCTTTTGTGCAGCCCTGGACCTCTACCCCCAACTCCCCTGTGGATCTTCCTGAGAGGACACTCAGCTTGGGGAACTGGAGAGACAGGAGGGAAGGATGGAGAGAGGTGGTCTCAACGTGAGCCTGGCCAGGGGAGAGGAGGCAGGCCCCATCAGTAGCTAGGGAAGTGGGCTCTGGTTTTGGCTCCTGTCAAGGAGTGTGGTCTTCTCGTCTTCCTACTGCCCTCCCTGTTCCTCACTTTGGTCATTTATGAAACAGGGAAATAATTCCAGTAGAGCCCTTTGGTCTATGACTAATAATTGCCATAATTAGTTGGAGTCCTGTTGTGTGCTGGGAGTTTTACCTCCATTATTGCTAACCCTCTCAGGGCTTCTGCAGGATATTTTATTCTCTCCACTTTACAGATGGGGAAATTGAGGCTCAGAGAGTAAAGAGTTTCTCCACTCTGGGCCTCAGAGCTGGAGGGCCCTTGTTTCAACAGGACTCCTTGATGCAGACTCTGTCTCTGCTCTGCTGGCTGGTGAGAGCGCCTCAGCCTCTCCCTCTACATCAGCTGGGGGGTGGGGTACAGAGCTACCTGCTGGCAGAGTCATCAGATCAGAGAATTCTTCTTTGAGGGGGCAGGCAGAGACTGGTGAGAGGGACCTGGGTAGCTCAGAGCCCAGGAGGGTTCTGGAAAGGGCAAACTCTTTCCCTGGCCCAGGAAAGGGCTTCAGCTCTGGCAGGGAGGGAGAGGGCTCCTCTGAGTGGCTGTCACCTCTCGTACTCCCTATTGTGGAGGAAAGAAGGGAGGATTTTCAGGTTCAAAACATCTCCAAGCCTTAATCAGATGGCAAGAATAGCCGCCAGTCAGAAACCAATGTTTGGAATTGAGTTGGAACCACGGGATTAGAATCTTGAGCTCTATTAATCATTACTGACAACAGTTAAGCTCTTCTGGCATGCCAGGCCTAATCCCACACTTTGTGCTCATTTGTGCCTCACGGGACCATTACTGGGGAGGTACAGCATCACTTCAATCCTATAGGTGAGAGTACTGAAGATGTAAACTTGCCCAAGGTCACACAGCTGGGCAACTATGGAGCCGGGATTCCAACCAGGCAGCCTGGCCTCACGGTCTGTTCTCATGGGCCAGAATCAGACGCTTGAAGTTCTAGTCATGGAAGAGAATTAGAATCCTGGCACGAGAATTGTGGGCAGGATTCAGAATTTCATAATGTCAGCCACCACAGGGCTCTGAGATACAATATCCAAATCTCCCATTTGTCAAGTGGCAGAACTGAGGCCCGGGGAGGGAAAGGGTCTCCTTCAAAGTCACTGCCTAGGCCAGGGGCAGAGTCTGGAACCCCCTCCCACCTCCTCCCACCCCCTCCCATTGACTCTGGTCCAGGGTGCCTTCCTCTCCGTGGCGGGCCCTCCTCACCCCACCGCCCACCCAGCAGCTCCCCAGCCCAGCCAGTCCCATTAGGGATTTTCCACCTCCCCAAAAAGGTCCTAATGACTGTCAGTCCTTGTGAAGCCTTAATTAGTCTCAGAGGCTGATGGCTCTGAGGAGACCGGGGGCTTTGGCCTTACGCAGATGAAGATTACGGCTCCATTTCATGTGGTGGTGAAGGAACGCCTCAGACATTCCTGCCAGCAATAAAAGCCACATGGCTTTCCAGCGTCGCCCTTGGAAAAGAAAAAAAGCGCAGCCCTTTGCGGAAAGAAATCAACTATGTGCTGTATGCATGGCATGAGATAAAAACGGGGCATAACGAGGTGGAGAACAGTCGGTCTCTTATGTTGCTTCCCGCGGCCACCGAGAGTGGCAGGGCCCGGCGGTCGTGAGCCCAGCTGCAGCCCCAGGGAGAGGGGGCGGGAACCACGGCGGAGGGGCCTCACCCTGCACCCCAGTTGGCCTTCAGCTGCCCTCCATGCCCCGTCGGCCGGGCTGGCCTCCCGGGCCCGTGAGCCCGGCAGCGGCACAGCGTCCTGCTTGCAGAAGGGTCCTGTGCCTGCTCTCCTGCTCTGCCTTCACTGGCTCGAAATCCTTCAGACTCTGAACCAAGGGCCTGCGTTTTCATTTTGCCGCCGAGCACCCCCCAGGTTAGGTAAGCGGTCCTGGCCGGCGAGTCGCCCCGTCAGCCGACGGCAACATCTCCCCTGGCCTGGGGAGTCATGTTTTTTTTGAGCACCTACATTGCCGACATGATCTGAGATGAACTTTAAAACAGTCATGTCGCTTGAGCAGATGGGGCAGCTGAGGCTCCGAGAGGCTTCCATGTGGCAAGGAAGCCTGGATTTGGAAGTGGGTCCCTCTCCCTCCAAAGCAAGTGTCTTAACCACTCTGCATGCTGCAATATTTCATCTTCACCATGCTCCGTGGGGGCGGCGACACACGTGGTCAAGCTTTTTCTTTTTCTTTTTTTTTTTAATTTCCAAATAACAGAAGGGATAACAGAGGCCAGAGAAGTGAGGGCACTCAGGGGCACGCCCAGTGGCTAGTGGAGCATTCAGTGCCAGGCTGCATGGTAAGGATGGGGGCCTGCATCCAGACGGCTGGGCCAGGGTGGGGGGGTGTCCCGGTTTTAGAGTTGTTTGTTCCACTCGTAAATGTGTTAGCTCTCTATGTGGGTCACTGCCTCCAGTCTGTATGGGGATGTAGCAGGAGTCCTGGCCTCCCCCACCCTCGCCAGTGCTGGGTTCTAAACACCTGGAAGTTCTTCTCTGTGGCTTCCTCCACTCTTTCATGCCCCAGTTTCCCTCTGCCACCGTCCCTGGTTGGGAAGTAGTTGCATCCTCTGTCTTGATCAACTGAAAGCAGTCCCAGTCCTCAATGAATCCTAGAAACTTTGGGATGAAGGGAGACGGTCACGACCTAAAGATGGTCATGAACTATAACGTGGGCTATGCCCAAGGCTTATGGACCTGGCTGCTGGCTCCAGGAGAGCCATCCCCTTATTTCTTGGTGGGTGACCCTGTACAAGTCCCTTCCCTCTCTGGACATCAGACACCTCATCAGGGAGGTAAGTGCATTGGTCCACACTTGATCCTCAGGAGGACTGTCCATCTTCAATGTTCTAGAATTCCCTGTCAATCTAGGACAGTTCTGGGGCTACTAAGGTCCAGGAGAGGTCAGAGGCATGGTCGGGGTCACATAGGAGGCCCACTGCCTGCTGGACCTGACTCTGAGGTCCCTGCCTGCCAGCTCAGCTCTCCCCTACACAAGCCTTTGGAAGGCCCAGCCTTGGTCTTGTCTGTCCTCTCCTGCTCCCCGGTCCACCTTTGCCTGTCAGGCGCCCTAAGTGTCCACGTCTGGAAGCCACAGCTAAGTGGCTTCTGTTTTTCTTTTATTTATTCTGGGTATCTGTTTTATTTTTATGTTTCAAACAATATTTATATTTTATATACTCTTCTGTTACTATATTTTGCAATAAAAAATTTTAACAGAAAAGCAAAAGGGAAAAAATAGACAAAGACACCACCCCGGACCCAAAGCTCTAAAAAAATGGACAGAAATGCTTACATTTATATACGGTTGCAAAACTGCCCACGGTGTGTCAAAACTGGGGAGTGTTTATTCTCAACCAGATCGCTGTTTCAACTAGATTGTCCTGTCTACCAGCTCAATCTCAGCCGAATGATCTGGTGGTCTCTGAAGCCATCTTCCTCATGCAACACCCCCGTATGAGGCATTTCTGGGTCCCCAGACCCCGCTGAGCATGCTCCCTACTGAGCTCCTTAAATCTTACCAGTAGTCCTCCAGATATGTGTCATTGGGCCTCCCTTATGGGCGAGGAACTGAACGTCACTGAGGATGCCTGCTGGACCCAGCCAGGAAGAGGTGGAGCTGGGATTTGAACCAAGCTCTATTGATGCTGAAATTGTGCTTTGCTCACCCCAGGAGCTTCATCCCAGGGCCCAGGCCCCTCAGTTATAATAACGAATGCTATCTACCCTTACAGGTATTATTTCACTTAATTCTCATGGCCACCTTAAGTGTTGAGTCTCCTGTCATCATCCCCATGAAAACACTAGGAAAACTGGGGCCCAGGAAAGTTAGTAACTTGTTCCAGTTCACCCCACAAGTAAACGTGAGAGCTGAACTTTGCACCCAGCAGCCTGTGCTGCCTGGCTTCACTGCATGGGGAACACAGACACCATGGAAGCAAGACAGAGTAGTGGCCCAGCGTCCACAGGTGACCCCGAGAGACCAAAGGCCAGCAGATCTGGATGGCTGGGGTTGGGGGGGCTGTGCAGCCAGGGAGATCCGTGCCCGGAGTGACGCCAGCCTACCTACCCCTCCTTGCCTACCAGCCGATGGCCCTCGGGGAGGTGCTGAGGACATGGGCAGAGCTGAAGAGAGACCTGAGTAGTCTCATAAATCCCTGCCTGGCATGTCTAGGCCACAAGCTCAGACCCTGGGCACTCTTTGTCATTGGCTGTTGGCATGCGTTTGTCCCTAGCAAGGATGTGACATTTAGCAACTGTGTGTCTCTGGCTGCACCTGAGGGGGCTTCTGGAAGGGAATCCTAGAAGGTGCTCAGACCTAGGGTGGAGGCTGGGCCCTCTTACTGCCCCATCTTTGAGGCTCAGTCAAATCAGGGCTGGCCTTGATGATGTGAAGTTCCTTCAGCTCCCAGGGTCCAGCCCCATCCTTAGGAGCACAGGGAGAAATGTTCCCAGTCCTGTCTGCAGGGAGCCCTGTGCCAATGTGGGGAGTTGGAATGGACAGGAAGAGGAGAAATGAGAAGCAGACAGGGAGGAGGCTCTAGATTCGCTTGGTCAGCAAACACTCATTGAGCACCTCCAACCCACATGTGGGGGGTCATTTTAGGTGCGGGGGGTACAGCTGTGGACAAGACAGGCAGAGGCTCCACGCAGCTTTGATTAGGCGGGGAAGGCAGAAGAAAACCAGGAGGTAAACAGACAAACAGGCCAATATTTGATAGCATCTTGGCATGTTGGAGAAAACGACAAAAGCCCAAGGGACAGAAGATGACTGGGTGAAGGAGTTGGTCATCCCTACTTTAGAGCAGGTGCTCAGTGAGGGTCTCTCAGAGGAGGTGACATCCGAGCCGAGACCTGGAGGCTGAGAAGGACCCAGAAAGAAGAAGGGAGAACTGGCTTCTCCCACCTGCTCTCTCCCCTCTGTACTGGGCATGTCCACAGTCCCTACAACATTTTCTGCCTTCTGTCTCTTCTGCTTTTCTCACAATGGCCCCGAAAACCAGATGGGGTGACTTGAAGTAGCCCGAAGTGCAGCTGAGGAAACCGAGGCTGGAGGTGGGAGGGGCTTGTAAAGTTTGATGCCCGAATGCCAGGACCAGACCCGGCCCCCTCCCCGGGGCCTGGGGCTCCTCCTGCTGCCCCATCGGCCAGCTGGGTTCTCAATGCCCAGGTCTGGCCAGGCTGCAGCCAGAGGGGAGTCAGGCAGTGGGCAGCGTTTCTGCGGGGTCACGGGGCTGGAAACGTGGGCTGCTGGGCAGGGCCCGGGAGGGGCAGCAGCTCGGGGCTGGGCGGGGGTCCGGAGCGGAAGGCGCCCAGCCCTGATTGGAACAAGGTGGCCGCACTCGGAGCTCAGCCTGGCTTCATTGATCTTGCCCGGTGTTCCAGCCACCAGGCGGGGCCAGCGCCGGGCAGGCTGCCGGTTTTCCCAGGTGTGGGGACACCCTGGGGGAATGGCTTTTCATGTGGTCATGGGGTAGGCATGCCACCCAGCACGTGGGGCAGGCCAGGGCGTTGGGGACACGCTGGCAGTTGGGGGGGGGCGTCCTGGAGACTTGAAATTCCACAGCCAGCAAATGTCAGGCTCCTGGAGACGGGGTCATAGACTTGAGATGCTGAGACTGACAACGTCAGAATCCTCGTCCCTGGGGCTCACATGAATTGAGTGCCCCCCGTGTGCTCCGCACTGTCACCCTGCCCAAGGAGGTGGGCTCTGGTGTCACCCCCACTTACAGCACCCAGACTGAGGCTCAGCACGGTAGAGGAACCTGTCTGTGGTCACACAGTTACGAGGTTTTTGTCCTAGAATATATGATCCCTAGAATCAGAGAGTCTCAGCATGTAGGAATCACAGTTGGTCAACACTGAGAGGACCTTGAAGATCCTTGAGTCCAGCTCCCTTGTGTCAGAGAAACAGGTCTGAGGAGCGGACTTGGCTTCCTGAGGTCATGGCATGGCCAGTGGCCAAGGTCAGGACTCACCACTCACCTTGGGAGCTTGGCTGGGCCCTGAATGTGGGGTCCTGGGGCACTTGGCCCCTATGACCCTCAGTCAAGACCTAGTCTCTCACATGTTACCAAACTTTCTGGTAGGTAACTGACCGTTTCCTGCTGGCCCACAGGAAGTTTTTTTAAACGTTGAACTTGAATCTCTCCTGTTGCAGGAAAACTTTCCTTCCAATCCTGCAATCCATCTGGGAGGAGTTTGGTCTTTGATGCAAGTACTCTTGGAGCGACTGTCAGCTTAGCAGAGCAGGATGGGGTTAGGGACAGGGTTTGGGGACTTGAGAGCCAGGAATGGGGGAGGGATTAGCTCTTTGGGATTCTGCACGGCAGCACTCCCTTCCATCTCTCCGTCCTCATCTCCTTCCACTTGGCCCCTCCCTATATCCAGCCACATTAGCTTCCTTGCTTGTCCTTAAATACCAATCCTACCCTCACTGCAGGGCATTTTCCATAGGGTCCCCTCTCCCTGGAGAGCTCCTCACATTCTGTCTGCATGGCTCCACTCACCACCTCATTCAGGCCCCTGTCACCCTCTGTGAAAGGCCTTCTCTGAGCCTCTGTGGTTCAGTAATGGCAGAATAATGGTGCCCAAAGATGTCCACATCCCAACCCCTCTAACCAATAACACGTGACCTTACATAGCAAAAGGGAGTTTGCAGGTGTGATGAAGGTTAAGGAATTCAAGATGGGGAGCTTATTCTGGACTATCTAGGTGAGTCCAATTTTTCACAAGGGTCCTTGTAGAAGTGAAAGAGGGAGGCAGGAGAGGACAGTCAGTGGGTGACGTGACATGGAAAACTGAAATGGCCACCATCCAAGGGAAGTGGGTGGCCTTTGAAAGCCCAACAGGTGAGGGAATGGATTCTCCCAGAGCCTCCAGAAAGAAACACAGCCTTGCTTATACCTTGATCTTAGCCCAGTGAGACTCACATAGGACTGCTGACCCCCTCAGAACTGTAAGATGGTACATGTGTGTTTTCGAAGCCACGAAAATTTGTGGTAATTTGTTATAGCAGCCCTAGGAAATCAATACAGCCCTGCTCCTTGATTTATACTTCTTTAGCACCTTTATCCTTGCCTGAGAAATTATGCCTCTACTTACGAATTGTCCCTTCTCTCCTGTAGAATGTCAACCCCAGAAGAGAAGAGTTCTGTTTTTTCACTTGGTGTTGCATTCCCAGTTAGAGTCACCAGATTGAGCAAATAAAAATACAGAGCATCCAATTAAGTTGGATTTCAGACCAACGATGGGCATTTTTCGCATATAAAGCTATCCCAAATATTGCAATTCTTTATTTGTCTGAAACTCAGATAATCTGGGTGTCCTGTATTTGGTCCGGCAACTCCACCTCCAGTGCCTAAAAACATGCTTGGGTACCAACAAGGGTCTCAATAAACATCCATCGAATGAATGAAGTACATAAATGAATGAATGAATGTTCATTTCTAGCTTAGGAATCCATTTGGTTTTCAGAACGCCTCCTGGATAAAGTATAAATAATAGCAAATAATCAAGGCAAACCATGTTCTAGCCCTGGCTCCACACCTGGTACTGAGTGCGTCAGAGTTGTTGCCTTGCTTGGTTCTTGCAGTAACCCGATGAGGTCATTAGCTCATTTTCCAGGTGAGGAAACTGAGGCCCAGGGCGTTTCGCAGCTTGCTCAGAGTCAAGCAACCATTGAGTAGCTCAGCCAGTAATTCAAAACCCTTGAACCTGGCTCACAGACATTCCAGCTTCATCTCCTGACACACTTCCCCACACAGACTAGATCCTCTCCAAGAGCCCAAGATGCCTTTGCGAGCAGTACCCTCCCCCATTCTGGGACTCCAGAACTCCTGCGTATGCACCAAAGCCCTGTCCTAATGTCCCTTCATTGTGAGATTGTCTCTGATGCTCCCAGGATGCCTCAGCCCCTCTCTCTTCACTAGTCCTGCGGCCCCTCACCTGAAGGCATCATAAGGACTTGCCATCGTGTCCTTTTCTGCCCCGGACACTGACCTCCCTGAGATCAGAGAGGGGCCCCTTTCAGCTCTTTGGCTATGAAACTTAGAGCCTGGCTCCAGGGAGGTGTCCGGAAGCATTTGAAAGTGGATGGATGGATGAGTGAATGAATGAATGGATGGACGAATGAATGAGTGAATGACTGAATGAGGGAGTGAATGGATAGAAGAGTGAATGAATGAACATTCATGTATTTCACACTGGGCTTCAGTTTTAGAGTCTGTTACAGGACAAGAACAATCTCTCATCCTCCCACCCCATCTCTTAAAACACATTTTTTTTTGATTATAAGAATAATACACATTCATTAAAGAAAAATTGAAAAATAATAAAATTAAGAAGAAGAAAATTAAAACCACCCATAATCCTGCCACCCAGAACAATTGTTAACATTTTGGTTTTTAGCCCTCTGGTGCTCCTACTGTACGTATAGATTTAATTTCTTCTCTCCTCCTCCGACCTCCTTCTTTTCTAACACTGGGAACATATATTACGTGCTGTTTTCAACCTGCTTTTGAAACGCACCAACACATTGTGTGTGTTTCCTGCCCAGCTCATCAAATCGTCTCCCCCCTGGTAGGGCAAGCGTCTGTGCCACAGGGCATGGGGGCGGGGTGGCATGGGGGCGGGGAGTGTGTGAAGACACCCCCACTTCCCCGGCTGGACCACCGTAGTGTTCCCTTGTGGCTGTCCCTTTCGGGTGTTTGTGTATTTGTTATGAAGACACTGCCGGGAACACCCTGGTATACACGTCTTAGCCGCCTTCCAGATTCCTCCCTTAGGACCAGTTCTGAGCCAGCCAGTTCCACTGGGCTGAAAATACCCATTTATTCAGCCATTTGTCCACATTATGGTCTAAGGCTTATGGTTTCCATCCCAGATACTCAGCTCTAACCAGCAAAGCCTCACAGATGACTACGATCTGAGGGTGCTTGTGACCTCAGGCGTGTGTAGACCTCATACTTGTTAATAATTCTCCACCTGAGCTCACCACGTACCAGGCCCTGCATGTCTCTGTGTGTCCTCACAAGCACTCTCCAGGGCAGGCATGGCTGTCTCCCATCTTACAGATGAGGATCCTGAGGGTCTGAGAACTAAGTGGCCTGGCTGAGGTTCACAGAGCAGAGACACAGGGCACCCAGGGTCCGCCGCAGATCAGCCTGACTCCAGGAGAGGCTAACTGCCCCACCCTCCTGGGGCCACACCCATGTAGACCACTGATTCTGCTTTCTAACCTGGGGCTGGGAAGACCCTGCCCCACTATTTCTGCTGCCAGCTCCCAGAGGGGGGCACAGTCCAGCATCCCTGGGAAGCGAGGACAGGGCTTTGACCCAAAGCCGGTGGCCAGATCCTGCCCTATGTCCTGATGCCACCGTGCCTCGCCTCACCCTCTCCATCTGTAAAATGGGCGGGCAGAGACTCAGACGACAGCCGTCTGGGCTTGCGGCTGCTTCAGCAGAGTGGTGGCGATACTCAGTGCTGAGTCAAAGGGAGAAAGGACCCGTCAGATGCGCCACNGGGGGGGGGGGGGGGGGGGGGGGGGGGGCCAGTGCTGGAGTGAGCGGGTCTGAGTACTAGGCTGGGCTAGGGGGACCTGACAGCCTCAGATGGAGCCTGACCCCCACCCCCCAACCCTGGCAGATGGGAGGCTATTTTTTAACCGACCCCACAGGAAGAAGAGGCCAGAAATGAGTTCAGGGGGTTAACCCAGGTCCCCAGGGCCCCTTCCTATTTGCATCCTTTTCCCGCACTACCCAGGGAGCCCTGCGGACTTCACCTGGAGGTCCCTGAAGCCTTCCAGAGCTCCCAGAAGATCAGACCGCTGGAGCTGGAAGGCCCCCAGGTGGCCCCGGAGACACGTGTGGGGAATCTGAAACACCCAGAGCCCGCCTTCCTTCCTGCCACCTCTGCTTCGCGCTGCCACCAGGCTAGGTCACCCCTGCCCCTGCCACGTTCCTGGGGACCCTGGGCAGCCCGTCCCTCTCTCGGCCTCAGTTTCCCCACCTATCAGAGGATGGGTCCCCTGGAGGCATCTCTGAGGCCGCTCCCAGCTGGGAAACCTTGTTCTGGGCTGAGGCCTGCACTCTGCGCCACCAGGCCCGGGTTCCCGTGAAGCCTTGTCCCTCAAGCACCAGCCCAGTGGACAGGGGCCACTGGCAGGTGTCTGGGGACTCCCAGGAAGAGGAGGGACTTCCTGGCCAGAGAAGCAGGGCCAGCCTGGGCAGGGGTAAAACAGCTTCCCCTTGCGGCCTCCCTCAGACCACATCGCCAGGTGTCCCTTGGTCCCCACGGGCAGGGGTTCCTGAAAAGTCCGGGTGTCTGTTGTAGAGGGCGTGGCCGCTCATGCGTGTTTGCCTGTGCGCCGTGTGCGTGTTCCTAGGCGCCTGGTGGGGGTGGGGCGAGCGCCGGGGCCTAAGGTGGAGGCGGGGCTTTGCTGGGTGGCGACAGAGGCCCCACCACACCCACGGGTCCTACCCAGAAGCCCTCGCTCCTGCTGGTCTGACCCGAAGGCTAAATGCATGGGTGGTGGTGGGGGGGCGGGGTGCATGCAGGGCAGGGGTACATGTCTGGGCGGGCACAGGGCCCCAGATACTGTCAGGGCCTCGGGAGGCTGGGACCCCAAGGGATCCATGGCAGAAGCTGACTCCGACTTGCCTCCTTTTATTTATTGTCTGCTTAAAACAATGCTGTTAATACACAGCCTTGATTGGGTGCCTCACACAATATACACCTGCCCCTGTGATACAGCTGGTTTTGACTCTGGAACAAAGTGAGTGTTGGGGCGCTGACCCCCTGGCAGCATATAAAAATCTACATGTAAATTTCGACCTCCCCCCAAACTTAGTTACTATTCACTGGAAGCCTTACTGAGAGCATAAACTGTCAATTAATTTTTTGTATGTCACATGTATTCTACACCATAAAGTAAGCTGGAGAAAAGGAAAGGTTACCAAGAAAATCAGAAGGAAGAGAAAATACTTTAACAGTGCTGTGCTGTATTTATGGAGAAAAAAAATCCACACGTAAGTGGATCCTTGAAGGTCAGACCCTGTTCAAGGGTCAACTCTAATATGAGCCCGCTGGAAAAAATTGGAAACTATAGAAAAACAAAAACTCCAAAAATGTTGAAGCTGGAAACCTGAGAGCCAGAGTGAAAACTCTGAGCATTAACAGAATCGTATTAATTCTCACACGCTGAGCGTTTCACATGGGCTGCAGGCGGAGCGGAGCACTTGAAATACTGTCTTAGTAAGTTCTCTGTACTGTCATTCTCCCCGTCGTGCAGATGAAGAGACTGAGCAAAAGGGAGGGCAACCAGCTGTTGCGGAGGGAGTGGCGGAGCAAAGATACCAGGTCTGGCTGGTTTGAAAGCGCAGATCCTCTCCAGGTCCAGGGCTGGGCTCCCTGAGCAGACTGTTCATTCATTCATTCCTCCCCCTATGTTTCCTGAGCCCCTCTAGCTCAGCACCGGGGGCTCGGTTGTGAACAAGACATCCAAGGCCCTCATCTGAGCCCCCTGAATGGGCACAGACTGAGCCTCAACCTTGAGCACACCTTGATCGCAAGTTCAGGTTGTCACTGACTGAGCCATGGTCCTGCCTCCCCCAGTCAGTAGGGGCCACTGTGAGCTTTTCGCCTGCTGTGATGTATCTTAAAGCCCAGGTCAGGGACCTGTCTGACCAGCCCAGTGTCCGTGTGGGAAGGAAAGCCATCAGGAGCCCATCCACCACCTCCGGACCACTCTTCTGGGCCAAGCCTCCCTGGGGCCGGGGGCTGAGAGTTGGCCCGGGGCCTGGCCCAGCCGGGGAGGGCAGAGAAGTCCAGATCCTCTCTTGCGGTTGGCTGGAAGGTGAGGCTCCACTCAGGGTGTGTGGCCGCCCTGGGAGTCTGAGCTGGTGCGTACCCCCGAGCAGCCCCAGGCAGCTCAGTTCAGGTCAGTTCAGGTCAGACACTGGAAGGGCTTGTATGTCCCCAGTTCAGGTCAGACACTGGAAGGGCTTGTATGTCCCCAGACCCTTGAACTAGGTCTTCTCTTCCTGACACAGCCCAGGACGCCCCAGGAGGCCACCTGAGGAGTTGTCACTCCTCTCACATGGAAAAAAAGCAACATAGGTCTGGGCTCCCTTGCCACCTGCACTGTATCTTTGAGGCCGGCCCATGCCCTCCCCACCCCTCAGGCAGGGCCAGCTACCAATTTGTGGCATTCAGTACAAAATGAAAACATAGGGCCCCTGTTGAAAAGGCAGGAAAAAAACTCTTGGCTTTCCTCCGTGGTATCTCTTGAGTTGTCATGATGTTTGTATTTGCTATTTAATGTTGCATTCCCTTGGACGTGGGGACAGTGTGGGGTGAGTGCAGACCCTCACAGACACCTGCTCCCCCAAACCTTGGTGTAAGGGGCACATGCACCTGTCCTCCCCTCCCGTCCGGCCCTGCCCATGGGAGGGTGGGCAGGACTGAGGCCAGGCCCCAAGTCCCCACATTCTCGTCTGTCTCATCCGACTTCACTTACAAAGCAAAGACAAAATTATTAAGAATTTCAAGACGGCAGCTACAGAGTGTTAACCAAAGCGTGGGGACCCCTTCTGAGCTGGGAGCCCTGTGCTCCCCCCTGGGGTTGCAGCCAGAGAAGCCGGCCCTAGCCTGAGGGAGGGACCCAGCTTGGATAGGAGTGTCACCCACCCAACTCCCATCCCAGCAACAAAGCCCTTGACGTGCAGAGGCGCAGGGGAAGTGTGGACTGCATAGCAGATCACATATATTCGGGAACTGCCTTTCCTGGACTGGGCTGCACCTGTGGAAGGAGTGGGCAGAGCCTGGCCTTGAACTCCCGCAAGGGCCTTCATTTCTCACGTTCCTCCTCTGCCAAAAGCGGGCGAAAATATTGACTCTGTATGACTGTGAACCTTAGCGGTGATGTACAGAAAGTGTCGAGCTCAATACTGGCACAGTCAATTTCAGAGGTGAGTCAGGGCAGAGGAATGACCACCAGACAAGGGTGGGGGGTCCCTAAACAGGGGCAGAGGCATGTGTGTGCACATGCCATGCACGCCGCATGGGGCACCTAAGAGGGGAATTTCAGGGGACTTCGCAAGGTGCCCAGGCCAATAGGCTGGGGCAGGGTGTGGATCAAACAGAAGCTACACTCAATGGGAGAGACCCCTAGGAGAGCTAGGGACCCGGGCAGAGGAACCCAGAGGGAGAGGCACCAAAGTGCTCACAGTGCTGTTACGAGAAGGATAACATGGGCCTCGGCCAGAGGAGAAAGAAGCCCTTTGCTTGGGCCATATGTGGACCTGGGCTAGCCACGGGATATTGGCCTGGCTTTTTCAGAGTGCTTTCCAAGCTCAATTTCGGCCATGTTTTTCCATGCCCTCTTTAGGCCTCAGTTTCCTGTCTACGCCCTGGTGAAGAAGAGCCACCATACACCGAGTGCCTTCTGAATGGACCGTGAACTGTGTTCTACAAATCTCCCCTCTTTGGTCCTCAAATGACAACTGGCCCATTTCTCAGATAAAAAAACTGAAGCCCGGCGTTGACTCACCCAGCAAGAAAGGGGTTCCGATCAGCCAGGCTTGTGCAAGTGCTACCAGCTCTTCCCAGGAGGGAGGCCAGTGGAAGCGAAGGAAGATTCCTCCGTCGAGAAGACCTCAATTAGCTCATAGCTGCGGTGCTGTGGTGAGGTGCACAGGCTCAGATGCGGGCTGCCTGGAGTGGCACCCCAGCTGGGGGACCTCGAGCAGGTGGATTAACCTCTCTGGCCTTCAATTTCTTCATCTATAAAACTGACTGAATAATAGCATTTATCTCATAGGGTCATGAGGATTCAATGAGCGGAGATATGTAAAGCGCATCATGCCTGGCATTAGTGAGAGCTATATGTAAGTGCTGCTAATAACCTAACTAGTTACGAGCTGAGCTTTTATAATTCTATTTCCTAGACAATTATGCATTTATGAATTCCAATTTTGTACTTTTCCCTTTTGCATTGAGCGTCCAGCTAATTTCTCTTTCAAGTCTTAAACAATTTCCTCTGTCCTTGAAAAAGTAATTCCCTGCCCCCACAGGGCCTGTAGCCAGGGTGGACTGAACAGCTCTCCCTGGAGCAGCTTTTCCCAAAGCGGGTTCCTCGGCACACCAGCCTGAGGAGGAGCCTGTGTTCCTTAGCATTTTAAAGGCTCTGAGAAGTCCTTCAGCAAAATACTCTGTTGGACATGGTTTGATACAGCCTTTCCCAGTCTTGTTCGGTCACAGAGCCCCTTTATTTCTGCTCAACACCTGGCACCATCTGCTGAACACACGGTGGGAGATGCCCCCCTCATTTCCTGGTTTCTAGGAAATGGCAGACAGAGCGAGAACCGTGAGTAATGCCCCTCACAGAGAGCCTGGGTTCCACCCCCTGCAGAAATCATCTGCACTAAAGCTCTTCCCTCGCTGCTCTGCTGTGCGTTCCCCTTCGCTGTCTGGTTCAGTCCCCCCAGCAGCCTGGGAGGTCAGTAATGTCGATATCCCCATCTCACAGATGAGGAAATTGAGGCTCAGGGAGGTTAAGTGACCACACAGTCAGTAAGTGGCGGATCCGGGAGATAAACCCACAGCTTCTGATTCTAAACCCCACATTCTTTTTCTGAACATTGATAGGAAAAGTAAAAGTAGATCTCATTCTGCCAGGATCAATCTTCCCCAGTGATTTGCTTTTTAAAAATCTGAAGTGTCGGGCGCCTGGGTGGCTCAGTGGGTTAAAGCCGCTGCCTTCGGCTCAGGTCATGATCCCAGGGTCCTGGGATCGAGGCCCACATCGGGCTCTCTGCTCAGCAGGGAGCCTGCTTCCTCCTCTCTCCTCTCTCTCTGCCTGCCTCTCTGCCTACTTGTAATCTCTCTCTCTGTGTCAAGTGAATAAATAAAAAAAAAAATCTTAAAAAATAAAATAAAAAAAAAAATCTGAAGTGTCCCCCCCATACATTGAATGTATTACAAACTTAAAATCTTTAGTAGCTTTTTATATGATGACAAAGGCAATCCATGTTTGTTATGTATAAGATTTTTCAAACATTTTGAGTTGGAAAAAGAAAAAGGCCAGCATCACCAAGAGATAAAGCTGGGTGAGTATTCGGGCAGACACTCTCCTACATCTACATGGCCCAACAAGGTAACTGTCGTGCGCATGAGACTATTTCAATTAAAATAATTAAAATGAAATAAGATTAAAAAATTCAGTCCCTCGGTTGTGCTAGTTGCGGACTGGGCGGGCACATTTTCGGGACAGCTTGTGCGCATATTCACCGGCGGCGAGGGGCTACAGCATTGAGCAGGACAGACCTGGGACATTTCCATCATCCCAGAAAGTTCGGTTGGACAGAGCTACTCTAGTCTTTTCCTAGATGCAGCCCAATGTACGTGCACCATGATTATTCCTGATGAGGCTCCTGGATACGTCAAGGTATGATCTTACGCTAGGCTTAATTTATTTAGTAGTATTTCTTAAATTGTTGATTCATGAAGAGTGGGAGCCTGCACAAGTCCAAGGAGTAAAACACCAAGGAAGGAAAGGCACCCAGAGGTACAGGACCCCCCAGCCTAGGACTGTTTTAGGCAGGGCTGGCTTCCTGGGCACCCAAGCCACGCAGCTGCTCACAGTGCCTTGCTTAGAAGAACCCCACGCTTGGTTTAATGTTCTGTGCTTGCCATCCCGAAATTCCTAATGATTTTTGTACAAGGGGCCCTGCATTTTTGTTTTGTGCTGTGCCCTGCAAATTTTGTCACTGACACTGGTGCTGGGATTCTCCCCGGGATGGGTCGCATTTTGACTGCTCTGAACCGTTGCCCTTGTCCCCATCAGACCTCAGACGTGCCGATCCATGGAACCCTCTCTCTACGTGCCTGAGAACAAGTATGCTTCGGTCTCTCAGATGTGTGCCTAGAGAGTGACAAAAATAGGGCTTGCAAGTGGGTGCGGGAGGGCCCCTGTGGTCTCTGTTCACACACATACCCGCCCTCAAGGCGCACGTCTACACTGGCCTATTTCAGAGGCGGCCCAGGGCATCATGGGAAGCTCTGTCCCACATCACTGCCCAGCTTGGACCCTGCCTGGATTCCCTGCCCTAAACTCCATGCCTGACCTCTAGGCCTGGCCCACCTCCCCACCAGCCTCTTCCTCCTCAACTTCCCCGCAAGACCCACAAGCTCTCCCGTCTCTAAGAAACCTGTTTTACGTGGTCCTTCTTCCAACCCTTAGTCCATACCATTAATTGTGCCTGGATCACCAATGTTCCTTCCTTCCCATACCTACTCATCTCAGACTCTACCCTTCCTGTGAAGCCTTCTGGAAGCATTTGATAAAGACCTAGAGGTTGAATAGAGGAGGCTATAAATCACTTTGCCTGGGGGTGTCAAGGAGGGCTCCATGGAAGTGGTAAGTTCCCCGGGCCTTCTGGAAGGAGAGATGTCGGCCAGGTAGAAGGAAGAGCTTTGCTGGGCTGGCCTTGATGACAGACAGAGTCTAATATGCATTTGGGCTTCACCAACTACTAGCTGCATGACCTTGGGTGAGTCCCGTCCCTTTGCTGAGCCTCAGTTTCCCTATCTATAATAACAATAACTCCTACTACATGGATTACTGTAGAGATGAAGTGAAATGAGATGCTCTTGCAAAGGAACCACACAGGGCCTGGCACATGATAAGTCATCAGCAAATGTGGCTCCCATATCCCTTCCTCACTGCCTTTCTCCTCCTAAATACTACTTTCTGCCGGTCATACCATCGCTGAGTCTGTTCATGTATTCATTTCTGCAACAGAGCGTAAGGATAGCTGTGATGAAGATTTAATGGGGTCATGGGAGCATTTATGGAAGTCCCAGAAGGCTGAGATGTTACATAGATAGGGAGGGCGTAGACCAGAGGGATGCTGGCCTATCTCCCTGGGGCATTTTCCAGAGGCGATCCCTTTCCACTCATTACTAGAACTTTGGCTCTGGTGGGAAGGGCAGGGTTAGGGGTCTTTGCCTTTCATTTGCTCCTGTATCCCCAGTTCCAAGAACAGTCTGTGGCATGCATACAGTTGATGCTCAATAAATACCCATTGGAAGATCAGCAGCGCCGACTGGACCTCATCATATCCCAAGTCCTGGGCATGCCAGGAAAACTGTCTCCAGATTGGGACCACAAAGTAAGCCGCACACATTTCCTGAGTACCTACTGTACGCATAGCTCTGCCCAGCCCAGGACAAACCCTTCCCCTACATCCTACAGAGGTAGGGCCCAGGAGGAAGATGCCAGACGCGGTGACTTGGCAAGAGGAAGAGAGAGGAGGGGCGGCTAGTGGGGCCTGGGCTGGCAGGAGGCCCAGTTCAATGCTTAAAGGTTTAGAAAACACCCAAACACCAAGTAATTAGGGACAAAGGCTCCCTGCCATGATTGCACCACGTAGCATTAGCTACAACATTTTAGTGTTTTCTTTCCAGTCTTTTTTCTAAAGCTGCCTTGTGCTGAGAGCTGGCTTCCTCTCCTCTTTGGGAAGGTATATGGCTGCTCCATAGGGGAGGAGCCCTGGGCCCCCACCACCCGTAACATGGGGCTCCTCACTCCAACCTCCCTGGACCGGATATATCTTCCTAAAATAGGAGGGTGTGCAGAACTCTGGCAGGGGCTTTGCTGCCGTCCCCGTCCCACTTCCTCCATGGGCAGGGAGCAGGACTCAGGTCCACTGAGGGAAGACTGCAGGGAAATCCTCAGTGTGGGGGGGGGAGGGGGCACTTCCGGGGGCTGTGGGGGTGTTGGTGCCCAGGCAAACTGAGTTTCAGGCAGGAGCATGACCAAAATGGACCTTTCCTCTACTTCCCCCCACCCTTACATTTCAACGCTGTTTTCCATCTGAGGGCCCAGACTTTCCCTTTCTCTTAATACCTTCTGCTAGCTCTGCACCCAGCCACTTCTCTCTTCTAAACAAAGTTGAGCGCCTGTCTGGGTCAGGCGGTGGAACATGAGACTCTGGACTTCGGGGTCGTAAGTTCGAGCCCTACGGTGGGTACAGAGATTATCTAAATAAATAAAAACTTAAAAAATAAAATAAACAAAGGTGAGCAGGCCAGGCAGACCCACTGGTGCCAAGGTATCACGACTCCAGGGACCCAGATGGGTGTTCTGGAGCGGCTGAGTGCTCAAGGTGGAATTTTAGTCACCAGGTCACAAAGTGAAGGATGTTTTAAGGGGGGGCCAACTTTGGTCCCCCCTGAAAATCGTAAGTTATGGGCATCCACCCTTTCCGCCCACATGTAAGTCTGAAGCTTTTGCCAGAAACACTTCCCAGACGCAAAAGAAAACCCCAAAGAGGAACCTAAACCTTCACGCCTGCGGTGCCGATTGGACGGGAACGCTCAGGCTCCCACCAGCAAGCGTTTCAAAGAATGAGCCAGCCAGCAAAGGGGGAAGTGAGGGGGCCCGCTGGAAACCTCCCAGGCTGGTCAGTCCTGGTTCATTCAATCGCTTGCCCATTCATCCTCCCTTTCCTCCACCCACTTAGCAAGGAACGCTGGGTGGTCCTTCTCGACAGACAAGTGGGGGGTTGGTGGTGAGTGAGGGTGGGGCAGGGCGTTCCCGAGGCCTGGAGGGGACACGGGAAGGACCCAGGGAGGCACCCCAGGGGGGCGGCCAGCAAGCTGGGCCTTGAGAGGAGACAGACAGCTGTCTCACTTTCCCTATCCCGCCTGGAGTCAGACCCGCTCTTGCCCTGGAGCCGGGGGTTGGGCAGCAGTCGTTCCCAGCATTTGTGAATGGCCGGGCTCTGCACCAGAGCCTGCATTAAGCACATAACGTATATTTTCACTGAAGCCACCCAACAAGCTTTGAATTGGCTGCTGTTTGTTCTCCCCATTTTAAAGATGAGGAAGCTGAGCTCAGAAAGGTGAAGCGCTTTGTCTAAGGCCACACAGCAGGGAAGGGGCAGTGTCTGGGGGCAGCCTGGGCTTGTAACCACATTTCATGTTGCCTTGTCCCCAAAGAGCACCCTCTTCTCTACCACCCTCCCAGAGAGCCCTTGACAGGGGGCCTCACTGTCCCTCTACAGTCTCCTCCACGCTTACCCCTCTCTGACCCTGAGAAAACCAGACGTGGGAACATGTGTCCTGGCAAGTGGTGGAGTAGGAGGCGCAGCGCGTGGCCCCAGCCCAGCCGGAGGCAGACGGCTGAGTGAGCCCTTGCTGCCCACCAGCCCACGTGTGGGGCTCCAGGGCAGGTCCCATGCACCCTGGGAAAGCTCCCTTGGAGGTCCGCGCTCCCAGCCCCATCGCATAGTGGAGGAAACTGAGCTCAGAGAGGTGACTTAATGCGTTGCCTGCAAAACAGCTCCAACCTGGTCAGCCTGACTCCTACACTATGTGCCAGGTGGAAGGGCTGTCGCTGGGTAGTCAAGAAAACTTGGTTTCTTGCTGCTGAATTCGACCTGACGCAAGACCAGACTCGTCTTTGGACCTCAGTGTCCCCATCTACTTAATGAGGAGGTGGCACTCTCTGTCTGCCCATTCCAATATTTTCCTGCATTGGCTCACTGTTTCTGGTTCCTGCGACTTCTCAAGGTATGACCGGCTCTCACTCCCACCACAGGCCCACAGTTCCTAGAGTTATCCCCACCAGCCCCTCGCACAGGATGGGTTGGGAGCTGCCTCTGGGAGGTGCCACTTCAAGGCCAAGGACAGAGGGCCTGGGCTCCACTGGG
Source organism: Ailurus styani (assembly GCA_002007465.1). NCBI lineage: Eukaryota > Metazoa > Chordata > Mammalia > Carnivora > Ailuridae > Ailurus > Ailurus styani. Next base: position 8,489,742 of record LNAC01000030.1, read on the forward strand.
AGCTAAAGCTCTTCCTTCCTCCCTCGCTCCCCTCACTTCCACCAAGTACAACAGGATACTGGGCACTAAGGTGGGCCCCAAGGCCGGTCCTAGGACTGAGAGCTTGGGGGAGGCCGAGGCTCCCTGGTGGTTGCAGGTGATCCCGGGGAAGACTCCAGGCAGAGGGGTATTTGAGCTCAGTTGTGAAGATGGGATGAGACTCCCCGGCTATGAAGGGGGTGCACTCCGGGTGGCGGATTTGAGAAAGGGCCTGCAGATAAGGCGTCTCCAGGAGACAGAAATAAAGACTGGTGTTTCGGCCACCTGGCCCTCCCTGCCCCCAGCCAAACTCTGACCCCAGGCCTCAGTTTCCCCACCTACTGAGTAGTCTGGACTGGCTCTGAGGCAGGGCTGGGATCAGAGGATGCTGCTCTCCCCTGCCTCTCGGAGCCTTCTGGAAGGTCAGGGTTTCAGGCCCTGTTGCTCAGGGGCATCCTTCTCCGAGCTCCCCTCCCCTCCGTAAACTCCCCCACTCCCTCAGGCAACCAAGCAAGCCTCAGCTTTGATGCGGCCACCTCAAGCCTCAAGGCCCAGGCGTCAATGGGCCCTCTATGTGACCAGTGGGGCCGCTGGGGGCCGCCAGCTGCCGTAGTGGGCGTGGGGAAGGCCTGGACACACAGTCCCACTGTGTGGGGCCGGCTCATGCCCGCCCAAAGCCTGTGGCCAGTGGGGGGCTCCCAGGAATGTCTCCCTGGGGGGCACTTTGGACAGACAGGGTGGTCTGGGGAGACGGGTGTGTGCAGGGCGGCCTCGGGAGCCCCCGTCAAAGGGGCCCAGCAGACGTGGCGCCAGGTAAGCACCATAGTGGGCGTAGGATGGCTGGCGGTCCGTCTGGTCGGTCCGCTCATCTCCCAGGCTTGGCGGGGGAGGGGGAGGCTGCCATGGACACACCACTCAGGGTGACCAACTGTCCTGCGGTGCCTGGGGTCTGGGACGTTCAGGGCAAAAACCAGGAGAGTCCCCTGTTGTTGGCTACTGCCCAGAGCTTAGGAAAGGACAGTGACTGACCTCTCTGGTCTGGGCAGCTTCCTCCCCGTCCGGTGACCTCTGAGTCAGACCATCTGGGCTAGAGCTGCCCGGTGCCATTTTGTCCACCCCCTGCCTCCACCCAGGCCTGCCTCATGCCGAGACGCCATTTTCCGTTTCTCCCAGGTGTCTTCACAGGAGGAGCTGCCAGCCAATGACCCAACCACTTGTCTGGACGGGTGGCCCGACAGAGCGGCTGTCCGTCCCCTTCTGCACTTCTGTGGCTCCGGCCATCCTGGGGGTGCCCAGAGTCATCTCATTCCTGTCTCCACACCTTTGCCCCAGGCTGTTCTCTCTCCTGGAATTCTTTCCCCCTCTGTCACTTCTTCACCGTCCCCCCCACCAAGACCCAGCCTGAATGTCACTTCCCCAGGGGAATTATTCTCCCTTTCCCAGGGTGGGCTAGCCCCCTTCGTTGAACTTCTAGACCCCTATTCTTCCCTCCTGATAACATTGATCACATCTCACTGCAATTTTCAGTTTACTCATCTCTTTCCACACCTGACCTTGACCTGTTCAAGGGCAGAGAGCCGGACCCAGTCACATTTATATCCGAGACCCCAGCAAAAGGCCAGGCTCATGGAAATTGTAAGAATGAGGGTGTTTACTTGCAAATTCCTCTGTGCCAGGCACCCTGCTCATTTAGTTCTCTCCAGAGTCCTTGAGTTTGGTATAATCATCATCCCCATTTTATTGATGGAGAAACAGGTACAGAGAGGTGAAATGACGTGCCCCAGGCTACACAGTTGGCAAGGGGCAGAGTCAGATTCCAGAGCCCGGGCTTGAATCTCCATGCTTGACTCCCTGATAAGCTTTTACGGAATTACTGGATAAGTGGAAACCGTTGCCTCCCCGGGGTCTCCTAAATACTACATGTGGCAGTTCAGACCCATTTCCTCCAGTTTCCTCCCCAGAAGGGTACCCCAGTGGGGACAGCAATTGCCTGCATGGCTGCAGTTAAGGGGTGAGCTGTGAGGGGGACAACCCAGAGAAGGGCCTCACAGGCAGTTTAGGATAAGGGTGCTGGCCTTCCACGGAGCTGTGGGTGGGACCTTGGTCATCCCCAAGGTCATTGCCTATATTTGTCAGATGGGGAAACCGAGGCCCAAAGAGAGGAACGATCTTGCCCATAGTGGTGCAGTACTTGTGAGTCAGAGCCATTAGGCCTCAGCGTCTCCATTTGTCAAAGGGAGGAATAAATACCCTTTGTCTGGGGCTAGTCCCGGCAGAGGAGGAGGGGGAAGAATGGAGAATTGCTGGGGGCCCCAGGGGGCCCCAGGAGGCCTCCGTGCCCTCTCACTCCTTCATCTTGGTGCCTGGAACTCTGCCATCAGTCTGCCAGCTTTCTGGGTCAAGGCTTGTCCTCTTTCCTCCTCACCCTTTACTTCATGGTGGGAACAGTTCTCCGCCCTCTTCCCAGACCTCTTCTCCGTAGTGAACTGAGGTGCGTTTGGGAATTGGGAATCCACGTGTTTGAGGTCCTGAGGCCCCCCTCCCCCCCTCCGCCGCCAGCATGGCCTCCGGCTGAGGGGCTGGGGCAGTAGGCCCGGATGTCTGCGCGCTGGGGTGGGAGCCCATGACAGCTTTCCTTTCACGAACCTCCAAGGAAAATACAGTGTCTCCTTCCCCAGTGGTTTTGTCCCCAGTGGAAATCACAGATGTTCTTCTGTGTCGTGAGGGCTGTCGCGGAGGACCCGGAAATGCCATTTTCGCTCGTCACCGCTGTGTGGTAGCCATTGCTGGAGCTCCTGAGCTCTCTGTGCTCCGTGTGTCACGACAGAGGCACGTGGTCGCGGTCTCACCACTTGCTTTTTTTATAGTTTGATATCCATATTTCCATAGATTTGGTTCCCTGCACAGTCCTCCGGATTTGGTTTCATGCCCTTAAAAATGTGATTCTGAGAAGGAGTCTGTAGGCTTCCGGAGGCTCCAGAAAGATCTGTGGCTCAGAACAGGTTAAGGACCCCACGTGGGGCCATGTGGAGTCCAGTATTTTACCACCCAGAGGTTGGATCTCTCTGGGGGCAGAATAGGCAGCGGCAGCCCTGTGCATCTCAGGGGACAGATCCCCCAAGTGCGCATGCTGTGAGCAGAACATGGGGGAATGGAGCTGAGCAGGAGAGATGGGGCCAGCCAGTGTGGACAGACGCCTCAGACCCCCGACCTGGAGCCGTCCCCATGGACCCTGGCTTACAAAGCCCATCTATGTCCCTGCCCGCCAGGGATCAGCCTGCTGTGCCCAGCAGCCTCTTGTCTCTGGGCGCACATGGGGCCCAAAGCCACCAGCTCTCCTCCCGCTCGACCTCCGTGCTGCTCTCTGCCATCTCTCGGGCTCCACAGCCTCAGGAACCCATCTTAGGTGGCAGCTCCTTAGTCCAGTCTCCCCAGATCCCTTTGTTTTAAACCCTACATTTCTCCATCTTGCTCATGGAGGGAGAAACACAGATTACAAAGGCCCAGCAAATGGTTTTTATAAACTCTTATTTTCTTGCCACAGACTGCCTTTAATTAGCTCTGGGGACTACAGAGGGAATAGCGTTTTAATAGGAGCCGCTCCAAGGAAGGAGCCACGGCTGTCAGCTCCCAGACCTGAGGCTGTTGCTTGTCACCCGCCACAACCAGGTTTGGTGGGAGTGCTTCCGCCTCGGAGACGGCAGGACCCCCTTCCCCCGCCCCCCCCCCAAGTCCCCATCTGCAGCCGTGCGGCCAGCCTCAGCTTCTCTCCGGGGAGGAGGAAGGGGTCCCCCCGAGATAAGCCCTTGCAGAAACCTTTCAACAATAAGCACCCAAATGCGACTCGGTCCCTTCCCAGAGCTGGCCGCCCAGGGACAGGCTCTGAGTCACTCTGTTAGCCGGCAGTGGGACGGGCCGATGGGCAGAAAGGCAGACAGACAGTCAGACCAACTTCTTTATCTCAGCTGACACCTCAGCTGAGAAAAGGCAATACCAGCGGTGCAGACCCCCAACCCCCAACACCTGGGGGGTTAGATCCCTCTGTTCTGGAGGGGCACCTGTCTCCGTGTCCAACCCCGAGGCACTGCCCTCCTACACAGCCCACCCCCAGCCTCAGACGATCAGAACGTCAGAGCCAGAGTGTCGCCGTTTGGGACACAGAGAGGTTACCTTACTTGCCTAGAGCCACTGAGCAAGGTAGCCACTGACCCAGGACTCAAGCTCAGGGCCTCTGGACCCCCAGTCTCAGGTGTCACTCCTGCTGGGGGGCGAGGGGGAGGAAGGCAGCCAGTGGACGTGTGAGGCCAGGGCTCGTCAGCCCGAAGAGCCAGGCAGAGGCAAGAAAATCTCCCCCTGAGTTCCAGCCTCCATCAGAGCTTCCAAGTGGGGGATCCTGGAACCCTATCCTTTTTGAAGGACAGAGCCCAAAACTCTGGGCCGCTCTGGGCCACGAAGAGAGACAAAACCCCCCGAGAAACACTTTCTTCTCCCCTGCGGCCAAGTCTGTAAACCTTCCCCAGGCCTGCTCCCCCGACGCTCAGCCAGTTTCCTGAGTCCCAGAGCTACGCAAGTTCTCCACAAAAGCCTGTAGGCTCCTTCTCCTCCCTCTGGTTCCCTCGGCCCAGGGTGACTTGGAAAACCGGGGAGAGGTCCTCAGAAAGATCTCCAGATCCATGGCTCTTGAAAGAGCTGGCCTGGCTCTGGGAGACCTGAGTGTGTCCCGGAGCCTGTGTTTGCCTGAGCTCGGGTGGAGGGTCCAAGCTCCCCAGGTGGGCCAGAGGCTGGGGCTGCAGAGCTCCAGAGCCCCGTCATTGAGGCAGGAAGCCTCAGGTCACAGGGACACCTTCCACGTCCACTCCACCCCAGGACCCTTCGAGGTCGGCCACTGAGGTCTTGCGGCGTCCATTTCCCCTACCACTTACTGTCCCCACCAACTGAGGATAAAAGTCCCACAAGAGTCCCACAAAAGTCCACTCCAGGCGACCACGGAGGCCACCAACCCCTCTTCCCACCTCAGGCTTGCAGGAGTCAGCCGATTTAGGTAGGCAGGCCGTGGCCCTTGAAGGCAGCCAGGGTGGCCGGTGGAGGGACGCGGTCCGGGGCCTGGCCACAGCTCCCCACCCAAAAGGATCGGCCCAGGGCCCTGGGCAGTCGTTACTCACCGCGGATGAAGGTCGGCGAGTAGGTCGGGAAGGAATCGAAGATGCTGTTCGATGCCATGCCCCTCTCTGAGGAAGGCGAGAAATCAGACCTTCGGGGGGTTGGTTTGGGATTGACTTGGTTGGCTGTTGTTTTATTTTTTCCTGGCTACTTTTTGAAAATAAAAGGGGGGGGGTGGCGGTGTCGCTTTTTGTTTGTTTTTTTTGTTTTGTCTCTTTTTTTTTCCCCTATTGCTACGAAAAAGAAAAAAGGAAAGAACGCGAGAGTGTGTGTGTGAGCGAGAGAGAGAAAAAAAAATCCCCAAGGAAAGTAAGTTTCTGTTTGTACCCAAGAATTTGGATTCCCAGTCCCACAGGAATGTCTAGCCACAAATTTTCAACAGAAGCGTATGCAGAGTGTATCATTAGATGGCGGGAAGGAGCCTTCGGCAGCCAGGGCGGAGGAGCTCGCCGGGCAGCGAGAGCAGAGCCAGGCCCAGCATCAGCGCCACGGGGAATGAATGAATGAGGCTCACCCCCGACAGAGCCCGGGCTCCAGTGGGTGCGAGGGTGGCCCGGGGGTGGGGAGGACCAGGAGCCAACCAGCTCCCGCGCAGGGGCCTGAAGGCGGCTGAGGGCCTGGCCCTGTGGTTCTGTGGTTGAGGGACCAGGCCTTCACAGTGTCAACCCAACCTCAGCTCACAGGATGCAAGAAGCCGGCTCGCCGCCTTGGCCCATTGGCTGGGCCGGGGTCACCTGGGCTGCGACGTCACTGACTCTTAGAAGATTTTGTGGCTGCCTCTCTCTCTTTTTGGAAAAAAAAGAATTAAGAGAGAGAGAGAGGGAGAAAGAAAGAGAAAGAGAGGGGGGAAAAATGATGGCTTTTATTTGTGGGGCTGGCCTCAGCACGCGGCCCAGGAGCAGAACTGAAAGCAGTTGGAGGGGGTGGCTGGGTGGTAGTTTGGATCCTGTAAAGGAGACTCATTTTTAATTAAGGCCAGTGTTGGCCTGGGCGGGCTGGGAGCCCCGAGGGCCCTCACCAGACCCACCAGCGGGTGGTAGGGCTCCCCGCCGTGCCCCCCGCCCGGGGCTGCGGCTGACACCCTGCCACAGTCCACCAGCGCGGCTGCCGGGGAAGAGTCCACATGTGTGGCACTTTGGGGGGACTTCACAGCAGCTGGGATTAAGTACAAAGGGAAACACATGAAGTGGCATCACCCCAGTGCGGCCTGCCTAGGGAGGCCCCCCTCGTGAAAGCCGGCAGCAGGGCGGTCCGTGCCAAGGAGCCCACTGCGGAGCTCGGGTTCTGAGCCCTGGGCTTGGCGTTCAAGGCCCTTTGCTCATTCTGCCCACTTTCATCTCCCTGGGGTTCTCCGTTTTAGCCCAGTGTGCCTGGGCTTCCCTGTCTCCATGGCTGTCCCCTCCTCCCTGCCAACAAACATACCCCGACCATTACCCTTCATCGGGGCACTTTTGGAATCCTTCATGTCCCAGAAGGTTCAAGGCTTAGAGGGACTCCAAAGCAGAAAAGACATGGGAAATGATTCAATCCTACACTCTGTCCCCAGAAGCCCGGTCAGGTGGGGGCCGGGGTGGGGGGCTGGGGAGTGATGGCTTTCACCGTTTCCCTTGCAAGCACTACTCGCCCATTTCATAGATCAGACACTGAGGCCCAGGATGTTGAAGTCAGCTTGTGCAAGGCCACAGAGTACTGTGAGTGGGATTAGAACACCAGCCTCTGATTTACCAGTCTGGCCTCTGTTGTAACACCACAGCACCCTGCCGTGCCCTCTGGGCTCAGTCCTGAGACTTCGGGGAGCCCTCTGCCACCCGGGCCCTGCCCCCTGGCCTCTCTCAGGGAGCCTGAGCTTGGAGCCAGGCCCCAGCAACCATCCTCGCACTTGCGGTGGTCTCTGATGGCCCATCGGGAGCAGGAGGGACATGCAGAAGGGGGAGGGGCTGGTCCACCGCCCCACAGAGACCAGTTCCCGCCCGCAGCCACACTGGTCACCAGGGAGCAGTGCGCCCTTGGAAACTCGCTGCCTGTGCCTCCTTGGGAACCCCGTGAAGGCTCGGTCTTTTGTTCCTCAATGGCGAGTGGGCGGCGGTAGTGGTGATGGGTTCTCATTTGTCCGGGGAGGAAGCAGGTTTATGGTAAAAGCCACAGGGTTCTGGAGTCAGATTTGAGTTCTACTCTCAGCTCTGCTGAAGCCCAGCTACAAGACCTGGGGCAAGTCACTTCCCCTCTCTGGGCCTCAGTGTCCTTCCCTGTCAAATGGGGATAACACATTTCTCAGAGGGATGGGCAATCGGGTGAGGGCACCGTAGACATGGTTTCCTTGCCAGAGTCTCCGTGACGCAGTTTGGGGTCTGTTATGAGTAGGCACAGGTAAAGAAGCATCGGTCACATAGGAGGACAGACGGCCCCCGCTGTGAGCCAACCAGCTGGCCCAGCCTGGGCAGGGCTGTTTGAGTCAGTGGCACGTGGAGCCTGCCAAGGGGCCCTGGCCTCCTGGTTCCATCTGGAGTCTTTGTGAAACAGATCAGAGACACACATGGCAGGAAAGACCCTCTTTGACAGAAGTGGAAACTGAGGTTCCCCCGAGGGGCAGAGACTTCCCCAAGCTCACCCAGTGAGTCAGTGGAACCCTGGCCCCCTACTTCCCAGCCCAGGAGTTGTTTCCGATCTCTCAACACCACCTCCAGTTTCTAACAGCCCACCTTAACACGCTTTGCTGTTTTTTCCATGCCTTAAAGCAGGTCCCCCTATAATAATCAGTAATTTGGTCCACCCAAGGGACGTCCCCTTCCCTGGGAAACCGAGTCCAGGCCCAAGAACAGGAGGAGGTGCAGGAGGCTGTGTTGGGCCCCGGGGGGCACATCGACGCAGCAGGTGGTTTCATGTGTTCCTGGGCAAGGCAGCGAATACGGACTGCGTTCCTGGTTTGGTCCATCCCTCAGAAGGCCTATCATCCCCACATGCTCCCTCAGAAGCATGTGCCAGCCTGAATGAATCCCTGGAGGCTGCTAGGGAAGCAGAAGGAACATTCCTGAGGCTTGACTTTGGAATATTCCCGAAGCTGTGAGATTGTGGGCCAGAGGTTTTATTTTTCTGAGCCTGCTTCCTTGCCTGTAAGATGGGGCCGATGGCAGCACCCGCTTCTCACAGGTGCGAAAAGGGATTAAATGAGAAAATATTGGGAGTGCACCTGGCACATGGTAGCTGGCCAGTTCCTGGAAACCTTTCCTTTAGCTCCGACTGTGCACTCTTCCAGCATGCAGGGGGCGGCTGGGTTTCCTCTTGTTCTCCACTGGGGGAAGAAACATCTGATACCATAGTGGCCTCTGAACCAATCAGATCAGGTTAATCTAGAAATTTGGTCGAGGAAGGGAATCATTAAAAAATAGTATTTACATGCCATAAACCTTTTATTTTAACTTTAAACCTATAAATGTGCATTAAATGGACTTCGTCTTGGTCTTCTGGCTTAAGTCAGCCCTGAAGGCATCTCCTACAATTTCCAGTTTGGCTTCTTTGAAGTGGAAAGTGAGGGTAAAGATGCCTACGAAGCAATACGAATCCAGGAGAATCTAGATTTTACCATTTCCCCCAATCTTTTAACACGTCCCACTCATACCAAATTCAATTTTTTCTTAGCAACTTGCCTCGGCCAAGTCTTTCCAAGGTGTTCAACCTAGTTTCCTAGAAAGAGACACTCCTGTTTTGCATCATATCACTGATAACATTGCCTTGCTCTTAGTGAGGGTCCAATCAGGAAAACAGAAACTGCTTTGAGTATCGGAAAAGGAGGAAAGTTGACTGCGGGGTTGTTGGCAGCACGGGTGTTGGAAGAGCTGAGAAGCCAAACCATGATGGTGAGGAGCCCTGAGATCAGCCGCGGCAGGAAGCCACTGCCACCCTTTGGCAAGAGAGATGCAGGGCGAGGCGGTGTTGCCAGCACGCCCTCCCCCACCTGCGGAAGCAGAAGCATGGTAGAACCGAGTAGCATTTGCTGGAGGCACAGAGGGGACTCAGTCACTATGGCAATACCCCCAAGACAAATAACAAAGAGACTCTCTCTTCCTCCCGTCCTTTAACTTCCTCCCAGTGTCTCCCATCGATGGAGTGGAGCCGGAACCAGCTGACTTAATGGAATCAGAGCCCAGCATTATAGACCCTAAGGGGGGAAGGGAGATGAATGGATCTGAGGAAAAAATGGCCCCAGACTGGTGTAATATCCAATGAAGTTTTGTAACTATGAAAACCCAACTGGCCTCAATGGATTTGAGAACAAACTCAACTGCTGTTTGCCAGGTTGACAGCTCAGTGGGTTGGTGGGAGCAGAAGGTGTGGATTTCAGCAAGGGATCTGCTAGCCAAGGGGATCGATTATCATTCAACACCAGAAATACCAGTGACCCACCAGAGCCGGTTACATGGAGATTAGTTAAGAAAGTACCTACTATGAATGGTGATAAAATCTGTTCTCTCAACCTTTGTGCAGAGCTGAAACTTTCACTATAACTTTAAGCTACAGTGACTGGGGAGAGATGCCACCAATCGTGAGAACTGGCTGCCAGGCCCATCTAGGAACTTTAGAAAAATGGCACACCCCTGCGCCCGCGGGGCCTTCCCAATATCCTGCAGGATAGGGGTGGCTCTCTTGGATTTTCTGATGCGGAAAAGACTAATTCCAGGGATTAACTCCCAAGTTCTAGCCTCTAGGAGTCAGCTAGGATGAAAAGGGCAAGAGGATTGAAGAAGGCACTGGTCTTAGTGTTCAAATTCTGGCTTTCCACCAGCAAATCACAGTGCTGGGTTCAATGCTGGGATGCGACACCTGCTGTGGGCTGCCCAGGGCTCTCCACTCAGGCCCCCGCACAAATACATCAAGATAAGGTTCAGCCGGCCCCCTCCCCCAATTCTCTCCAACCCCAGCCAGGTCTACACCTGCTCTAGTGCAGGCCCACGTTCGGGGTAGAGGAGGAGGCCTGCAGGCCACACAGCCCACCCAGGAGCCAGGATACCCAGGCTAAGCCAAGGATCCGTGGCTAAGATCCTACAATTCAGGAGGCACATATGCCAAGAGCTTTGTGCCCAGTGTCTCCAATGGTGGCCTCAGGCCAGCCAACCATGGCCAGTTTGCAGGGGGCAGTCAGAGGGGTGAAGAGATCTGCCGTGGTCACCGCTCTGCAGGTGGAAAAAGCAGGATTCAACCCCAGCCTGCTCTCCACCTGCTTTCTGGGCTCCTTCTCCCCTCCCCACCCTCAGCCTCTCTCTTTCCTGTTGTTTGTTTCAAAAAACTGCTCATGGTGCCCCCTTCAGCACCAAAGCCCTCCCCTGTCCTCCTCCCCCTTCCTGCATCAGCCCCCTTCTTCCAGGCTCCCCTCCACTGGACCCCTCAAGGCCACGCCAGGGCAGCTGTGCGGTCACATAGGTTCGGTGGCACCGAGGACCTTATGCCTGTCCTTAGCCACTGCATCTGCCTCACCACGGACCCAGCAGCTCTACTCAAAGCTTTTCCTCCTGCCTGAAATTCCACCACAAGTGCCCCTCTGGGTCCGGATATGCGTCCGTCCTAAGTCCTGTTACAAAGGCAGATGTGATTGGGTGCAGGAGCAGTGGAGCCCTGCAGAGGGGTTGGCCCCCTGGGGGGGGGGACAGGGAGAATGGGGGCTGAATTCCACCCCAGATGGGGCTGTCACCTCTCTCTCTGGGGAGAGAGTCCCCCACCCCCGCCTCGACTAAAGGGTCTCTGCCGCTCCCCCATCCCCCATCCCACTACCACGCCTGCACAAAGCCAATCAGGCAGACGCCGCAGAGATGGTCCTCACTTCACAGCCCGGGACACCGAGGCTCCCAAAGGAAGGGCCTCACGTACAGCCGCGTGGTGAGAAGGGGATTCAACCGCACGTGTGCGGCTGCCATGTTCCCCAAACCCCTTGACCTCTCTCCTCTCCCTCAAATCCCCTCTGGGGAGGTCCACGTGCTGGGGACGTGGAGGCGGAAGAGCCAGGTTCAGACCCCAGCTTTGGGATCCCAAGTCATCACGTGGGATGTCAGTTGGTCCTATCAGCACCTCACTGCCCTCACCTGTAAAATGGGGAAACCCCAAAGCCCCTCTTTCCCAGGGTGTGCCGGTGAGGGGGGACCCCCCGGGAAGGGCACATGGCGGACACTCAGGCTAAGGGCTTGAGGGCCCGGGGTGGCCACAGGGGTGGGGGTGGGGTAGGGAGAGGAGGAGGGCAGAACTGGCGGCCCGAGGGGGTGTGAGCCTGACTCACAACCTTCCCCTGGTTCCTGAGGCCCCCAGCAGATTGCCACCACCCAGTCCCACCAAAGCCCCCCTGGGAGAGGCCCTGGCCCTCCCGCTGCTAGGGACTGTCCCCAGCAGAGCACTGCCTGAGCCTGGGTCCCAGGCCACAGAACCTCCCTGAGACGCTGGTCAGCCCGGCGGCCTCTTGTGTTCCTTTGAGACCTGGAAAATCTTGCCCACGGGACGCTGTCCCTGCTCAGTGTCCTGGACTCCTCAAAGGAAGAAAGAAAACCCCAAACTGCAGCCCCTTTTGGCTCATAAAACCATCTTTCTCCGAGTCTTTCGGTGGAATAATCTATTTTTAGCATCAAAGAGCTCTGCCAGGGGCCTAGACCTGCTGAGGGACAGCTCTGTGTGACCACAAAGGGGCGGGAGGCAGGCACTCCTCAAGGGGTGGGGTGGGAGGGTGGCAGGAAGGGTGCCCCCACCCGCGGGGCTGGCTGAGGGGGGCCTCGGAGGGCCACAGGTTGGGCACTCCTGCCCGGGGCTCCTCCCTTCCCATTCAGGGAGCTTGTCTGGCCCGGTCCTGTGCCCCCAGTTCCCCCGTTTCCTCTCACACATGCTCCCCACAAACCTGATAATAACAACCGTGACAATAATCATAAACTAGCGCTTACCATGTGCCAGGCATTCTTCCAAGAGGCTTCTGTCAATTAATTCACTTAATTCTCATGGTAACCTGACCATCGAACAGATAAGGATCTTGAGATGCAGAGAGGTTCACTGACTTGCTCAGGTTCAGCTCAGAGGGGTGGAACGAGGACTTGAACCCTACAGCCATTTCGCCATGATTTAGTCTCATTTTACAGCTGAAGAGAAGGGGCTCAGAGAAACTGATGAACTTGCTCCAAATAACCTGGATTCGAAATGGTAAGGTCAGGGTTCATGACCAAGCTCTCTGACCCCAGTCCCCTGCCTCCGGACACCCGGGACCTCGGTTACTCCTCCAAGTGGGGTGTGGGGGGTGGGGGGTGGGGGGTACTCGCATTGTAATGAGAAGGAAACTGAGGCCCAGAGATGAAGGGACTCCTTTGTGCTTGCAGAGTCGGAAGAGGTGGAGCTGGAATTCCTGAAGCCTTTTCTGCTCCCCCGAACCTCCCACCCTACACCCAACCCCCAACCCCTAACCCCTGCTGCTCTTCTTAGAGGGCCAGGCCCCAAGGGAAGCCAGGATCAGGTTGTAATGTTTAAAAACCGATTTGGTCTTTAATGTTATTCCCCCCCATCTCATTCCCCTCCTCTCTCCCTCTCTCAATCATAATGACCCCGTTTGCAGGGGTGTGCCGGCCAGCAAATTTGCTGACCCAGGCAAAAGGAAGGGGGGTGTCATTATGTGGTTGGGAAATGGTGGGGCGTTTCGTATGCCACCGATCTAGCATCCCAGGAATTTCAGCAACCCTGAAGGAAATGAGAGAATTAGCTACCATCCAGGGCTGTGGCTTCCTTGTCGCTGTGTGTGTGCATTTTCTTGACTTTAAACTAGGGCTCTTTGAGCGTGTGTACATAAGAGGCAGCGTTGCAGGAAGAGGGGCTTTCTGAGGCGAGGTGAGAGCCCCTCTAGTCAGGAAGGCTGCAGGCTGAGGCTGACACTTAGGGGAACCAGGCTCAGAGAGGGGCAGGAACTTGCCCTAGGCCACACAGCTAAGGCCAAGGTGTACATCCAGTGACTCACAGCCTGATGCTCTTTCTGTGATGTCAGACTCTGCAAGTAACTTACTGTGTAAAATCAGACAAATTCTTTTCCTTCCCTGGGTCATTTCTCCTCATCGGTGGAAGGAGGGGGTGAGATCATTGTCTTTGTTTCATTTCCCCTATAGACAGACCCTGAATTTCAGGAATACGTGTAAGCAGTGTATCTGGGAAGATCCCAGGAAGCAGGGATGAGGGAGGGCAAAGTGACACAAGGAAGGGGAGGCAGCCCATCCACAGAAGGTACAAGAACAAGCAGCCACTCTGGGCACCTGGAGCTCTGCCCCACTGGGGATGCTCTGAGGACTTGACTGGAATACCATGAGGAACTGCTACGCAGGGAAGGGGGAGCTGGGGTATGAATCCACCAACTCTAATCTCTCGTTGGTTGAGGATTGTTCTAATTATGATGATTCCCCAAGAGTTCTCGCTTCTTTCCCAGGGCAAAGTTCACTCAAGGCCAGAAAACATCCTCAGGCCAACCTGTCCTGTAGGGAAACTATCTATTCAGGCTGGATAGAGGATTTCTAAGGCATCTTTCAGGCTCATAGGCGGGGATTCACCGTTTCACACACTGTACCTTCATCTGTATCTGCTCTCAACCCTTCTAAAGTACCAGGAAATCAGGGAAATGATGTGCTGGCACAGTTGGCGGGGTTCAAGATCACTCCCTCACCACTTGTCCCAGGGCCTGTGATTCCCTTGTCCATGCTTCAGCTGTTAGCCCTTGGTTTTTAAATAGTGTCTGGTGGAACCCCTGGTAGCCAATACCTTGGGGTGCCCCCGAGGAGGGATGTACCAAGGATTAGGCTGAATGGAGGAAGGGGGAGTCTGTTCTCTCCACCATTTCCACCAGAGAAGACTGCTTTATTTATTTTTTAATTTTTATTTTAGCTTTTATTTTTTTCTTCAAAGTTATAAATGCTCATAGTTTAAACAGTCAAATGTTTCTAAAAGACTTTCCTTTCCACTCCTTAGAGAAACCATTTCCAACTCCTTTAACTGTTTCTTTTAGTATTTATTCTATCTCTCCAAAAAACCATGCTTACCAAGCTCATTGTGATTCTTCAGTTCTAGGCATTACCTGTTGACCTTTCACCAGGGAAGAGGATTTGGCTCCCATCTATCTGCTCTCTCTTTACCATGCGCCCCTTCCATTCTCCCAGGATAGTTATTTTATATTATCTTTTAAAGATTTTATTTATTTATTTGACAGAGAGAGAGAAAGAGAGATCACAAGTAGGTAGAGAGGCAGGCAGAGGGAGAGGGGGAGCAGGCTCCCCGCTGAGCAGGACCCTGAGATCATGACCTGAGCCAAAGGCAGAGGCCTAACCCACTGAGCCACCCAGGTGCCCCAGGATAGTTATTTTAGTTAGATTATTTGTTACTATTTGCCTCTTTACAACTGGGTAAATGCTTTTTTTCACCGCTGAGTCATATGTATGTTTTAAATACATTTCCTTGCTTTTACAGCTTTTTGTTTTCCCTGGAGTTGTAGTTTGTTTAGCTTTTCATTTGCATAATTTTCTGTGTACTTACCACTGATTCATCCCCAAACTCTCCATGAGCTTTCCAAATCTTCTACTAGGAAATTCAATAACAACAGGTATTTTATTTATTTTAATTTTCGAAGTCCTCTTTCCTGGAATCCCCTACCTTCTCCAGTCTGGACTGGTTACTCTCTAGCCTGTTGCTCAGCTGTCAGCCCGGGATCTTCTTTCACTCTCAACTCATCTTCTTTCACTTTCATTCTCTTTGCCTCTCTTACACAGGAATCTTCGTTTCCTGGATTCTTTCTCTTTCTTGGTTTACTCCCTTTGATGGTAGCTTCCTGAGAAAGGGTACATTTATTTGTGAACGCGTTACATTTGATGATAATTTCAATCATACTCTATGGATAGTTTGAAATCATGTTTGAAATAACTTTTCCTTTTCAGAGATATTTTTCCATTGTCTTTTTGCTTTATGTGCTGCTATTCTTAAGTCTGATGACATTCTAATCTCTGAAAATAGCCTGTTTTTTCTCTCTCTGAAAACTTTGAAGATATTCTCTTTGTCCCAGGTGTTCTGAAATTCTACAGTGAGGTGCCTTTGTGTGGTTCTATTTTCATCCATTGTTACAGACATTCAACCAGCCCCATGATCTGAATGTTCAGATCATTCCCAGGTAGTTTGCATGGATTATTTCTTTGATCATTTTCTCTCTTTCCTTTTCACTGTTCTCTCTTTTTGTTGAGCTTTCTAAAATCCTAAATTATTTAAGATTCTAATATCTTTTAAAATTCTTACTCTTTCTTATTATCTGTGTTGTGTTTTTTTAGTCTTTTGGGGGAAGATATCTTTTTCCTTCAGTGTTTCCACTCTAAACGAGTTTCTCATTTCTGTTTTAGTAATTTGAATTTGTGCTTTTTGGGTTCTAATGATCACATTTCATATCTGTTTATTCTTATTGCATAGTTGCACTACCTTCTCATATCTCTCTAAGGATATTAATGATAGAATTTTTAAAAAAGATTTAATCTCCCTGCCTAGTGTGCTTCCTTTAAGTCACTTGCTTTTGTTTGTTTGTTTGTTTGTTTGTTTTTGTTTTGCCTTGTCTTTCCTAGTAGTGGTTTTCTTTATATGGCTGATGATCCTTGTCTGTAAGCTTTATTTAATAGTGGGGAAACTCTGATGGGAACCTTTGTATAATTGTGTGGGACTGCCTGATTCTGGATTTCATACAGAAGGAGTCTGGCTCAGTCATTTCCTTGTTTAGTGTCTTTGGATCTTTCCCCTTAGTCTGCTGAGATTCCCTGGGGTAGACACTTCTAATGTGCTTGGAGGTTATTGGAGTGGCTGCCAGTGTTCTGGGGCAAGAGAGTCCTACATGCATATACATTATTTTCACTTGATCCTTCATTTTCAGTGCGGTACCTTCTGCCTTTTATGTGGCTGGTCCCCTCCTGACCAGAGAGCCTCTGGTTTTTTCTCCTACCAAAAAAATAAGCCTCAATTACTTTACTGGGGTGAGGGAGAAGATCAGAGGGTCTAACTACTTCCTACAGATTTTCAAATAGTCCTGCTGGTCTCAGTCCCTTCCTTATACATGCTTTGTACCCAGTCCCTGGTTCTTTGGCTGTTTTTGCCATATAGGAAGCTGAGCGGCTCCCTGGCTTTCCCCACAGCTCTGTCTGTGGAGAATTCATGTCTCTTGGGTCTGCCGAGTCAGTGACTTCTCACACAAATGCTTTCCAGATTCCTATACCCTGTTGTTGTTGTCTTTTTTCCTGTTCTCTTTGACCTTGTAGGCTCAGGCCTAAAAAACCTTCAAAACCAAAAAGCACACAACCACCTACCAACTAACATCAACCCTCTATAGATAGGAAGCAGAGGTAAATGCACGCTTTTCATCCACTCCTTTCTGTTATTCTAAGTTGTGGGGAAGATTTTGTTTGGAATATCTTATTTGTGTTTGGGAAGACTCAATTTTTAAAAGCTGCAAATACTCCCCAAATTAATTTATAAACTATATTAACAAAACTAATCCAAAACCCCCACAAGATTTTTTTTTTTACAGAACTTGAAAAATTGTTTCTAGAGCTCACATAGAAAAATAAATAGCCAAGAAAAGCCAAGATGATTCTGTAAAGAGGAGCAAGGAGGGGAGGGTCGCTCTGCCAAACACCAGGATCTAGGATGTTATGGTCATGAAGTCAGAGAGGTACCAGAGCAAGACTGCACAACCAGCCAATGAGTCAAAATAAAGAACCCAGAAACCGATGCCTTCTGACAGCGCATCAGTCAGGATCCTGCAGGAAATGGTCAAAGGTCTAACTGAGGGGCCTCAATAAAGCAGATTTATGGATGTGTGGGCGGGGTTAAGGGAACCGGCCTGGGCTGTGGATACACCAGATGCTGGCAGCTGTGGGAAGCTGTCTCCCAGCCCGAAGGGACCAGGGAGGGGAGATGGTACAGGCACTCAACATCCCTAGTAGAGGGGATGACTCAGGGGAGGAATGCAGATGCCTCCTGCTGGCGCCTCCCACTGGCTGAACCGCCGCCCCCCTACTTCCTTTACTCTCCCCTCCCCCCCGGGGGCCGGGAAGCCAGAGGGCACAGAGCCCAGATGAGGCAGGCCATTGGCGTCAGCCTCCAGGTGCGCAGAGCAGGTAGAGAGAGGCGGAGAGCAGCTCTGAGGGAGGAATGGAGTAGAATCCATGCCTGCGGAAGCGGTCACCTACCTACCAGAGCCTCCACCCAGGGTTCCCACGGACGAGGCAAGCGTCACAGCTCCCCAAGTGACTTCATCACACGCCGTCCCTCCTTCTGTGAATGGCACTGCCATCCACACTGTCCCTACGCTAGATCCTGGCTCACTCTCCACTCGGCATTTACTGGTGACATTACCTTGGAAAGTATCCCCGTAGCGCCTCTGGGCCCTCCACCTGCCAGCCAGATGGGGGGACATGGGCCGGTGTCCCGCCCGAGCTCTCACTGACGTCCCCCTTCCGACAGGAGCCCGGGATTCCCCGCACCTGTTCCTCCCACTCCAGCCTTGCAGACCGTGCACCATGTTTCCAGCGCTCCTGTCGCTGCCCATCTCGGGGCCTTCGCCCCTGCCCTAACCTCCCCCGGGAAGCCGGCCTCCTCCCTGCCGCAGCTCCTTGTCCTCGGAGGAGGAGCTCCTCATCCGGGCTCCTTGCCCTCTCCGTGCTTCTAGCTGCGTTCGTTCCGTGTGTCTGGCCCCCTCCACCGGTGTGAGTTTTGGAAGACAGGCAGTGGGTCCCCAGCTCCCAGCACAGGCGTCCACGAATGTTTGTTGCATGACCGCACGAGCAAATGAACGTCCCTGCTTTTCTGAAACACTGAAGAAGAGGGAGCTTGGATACCTGGGCCAAAAATTCATTTCATTTACTCAATAGCTATGTCTTATGCACCTACTATGTGTTACATCAGAAGCTTGGGGCTGGGGACACAGCAGTGAACACAACAGGTCTGATCTCTCCCCTCACAGGACTTAGAGTCTGATGGAAGAAACAGACATGCAACAAGTAATTTCACGGAGCGTTATTTCATTTTCGTTATGAAAGCTAGTTATGAAAGGGGGCAGTGACGGTTATGCCTCGGGGGGGAGCCCACATGTGGGGGGCGAGTTCTGGGCAGGGGAGGATTGCTGGAAGAATTGCATGGGCCAAGAACAGAGGAGGGCAAGAGGCTGGCCTGGTTCAGGAGGTGATGGAAGGTGCCAGCCGGGAGGAGTGGAGAGGCTGAACAGGCAGGCAGGGGCTGGCTTGGTGGGAGGCGGGTTTGAAAGCAACCCCAGGTGAGGACAGTGTTGACAAGTCTTGTGGGATGTGATCAGAGTTGCATTTGTATAGATCTTTTTTATTTTTTAAAGATTTTATTTAATTATTTGACACACAGAGAGAGACACACAGCAAGAGAGGGAACACAAGCAGGGGGAGTGGGAGAGGGAGAAGCAAGCTTCCCGCCAAGCAGGGAGCCAATGCGGGGCTCGATCCCAGACCCCTGGGATCATGACCTGAGCCGAAGGCAGACGCTTGAGGACTGACTCACCCAGGTGCCCCACATTTGTATAGGTTTCTAGAAAGAGCTAGTTCATGGAGGATGGAGGGCTGGGGTCAGGGACACATGAGATCTTCAGCCCCTGTAACTAAGGACAGACTGGCATGGTGACTCCCTACCTCCACTCCCTTCATCAGCCTCTGCCGGTGGCTTCCTGTTAAGGTTAGCCCTGGGGTTCCTGTCCCAACCACCCTAGAGATGAACCAGTCTCCTCTGAATCTGCCCCGTCCCCGGTACCCCTCATAGGCGCTTCCTGGGAGGACCCGCCTCCTCGGAGAAATGGGCCCTTTCCCAGCTACCCCCAGGCCAACCTGACTATCGTGGATTGAACGGTGACCCCCCAAAACATATGTCCACATCCTAATCTCTGGAACCTGTGGTACTACCTTCCAGGGCAGAAGGGTGAGTACTACCTCATGTGGAAACAGATGTGATTTAAATTAAGGATTTGGAGATGAAGCAATTCTCTGGGATCATCCAGGTGGCCCTAACTGCTGTCGTATGTGTCCTTAGAAGAACCAGGCAAGGGCAGGTAACACAGAAAACAAGAGGCAGAGATTGGAGGGATGTGGCCCCAAGTCAAGGGATGCTGGTGGACCCCAGAAGCTGGACGAGGCACAGAAGGCCTGTCTAGATGCTCTGGAGACGCACGGCCCTGCCAACACTCGTCTCGGACTTCCGGCCTCCGGAGCCACGAGGGACTACATTTCTGTTGTTTTAAGCCCCCCAGTTTGTGGTCGTTTCAGTAGCCCCGAAAGCTGACACGTAGCTGAGACCCCCTGCTGGCTGGAATCCTGGACGGGCTCCTCGGTGTTCTGCCCAGGGCCCAACAGTAGGGACCTCCCTTCCAGAAGGCCCAGCACAGGGCTCACCGCACCACGGCTGCTCCACACACACTCACTGAACCGAACTGAGGTGAATTCACCAGTCGAAAGACATGGCCTTGTTCACCGGGCTTCAAACCCCATTCTGTCACTTCCTTAAGCTGTGTGCCCTCCTGTGTGACCCAACTCCTTCTTCTGTGAAATGGGGATGATGGCGCCCACCTCACGGAGCAGCGTGGATTCAGATGAGGCAGTGGGTGAAAGAGCCTGGGCCCCCAGGAGGCCGCCTGTGCTGCCAGGGTCAGAAGGCCCTTTGGCAACTGACGGTGCTAGGTTTAACCTACGGCTCTGCCACGGGCTCTCTGTGCCCCCTGGGCCAGTGCCTTCACCTCTCTGAACTTTTATTATCAGCTGAGGGTCCGGAAGGCGTCAGGGGATCAGATTGGGATGGCTAACTGGCAGGCACTTTCAGCAGGTCCCGTCTGCCCCAGGGACCAGGCCCACAGGCTCCGAGGTGCCCCTCAGCCCTGCCCAGGGGGCCCTCCCTTGGAGTCCTTGCAGGGCCCACACACCAAAGTCCCTCAGCAAATGGACCCGTCTCTGGGGTGGGAGGTGCCCTCCAGGTTTCTTGAGGGGGCTGAAGGGACGTTCCCTCCGCCCCCATTCCCAGCTCCCACTCCACCCCTGCCCCTCATGCACAGACGTCTGATTTCTCCTTTTCAAGGGAGCAGATCACAGACTCTGAAGCTGTCTCCCCTGAGGCCTGGGGCAGGAGGGGAGCCCTCTCTCTGTACCTTCTCCCTGTTAGCCTCCCTCCTCGTCACCCTCCTCTGGTGACCAAGGTGTCACCATCCGTTTCCATTTCATGGGTGAAATCACAGAGACTCAGGCCGGGGTGCTCAATGGCCCCGAGGGTCTGGGCCACAGCCCAGCTGACTCCCCGCTCAGGCCCAGGACCGCGTGGCTCCTCCATCTGTTTTCTCCCTCTAGTTATGCTCCCCTCCCCTTCCCGACTACAAAAGTCACCAGAGTTCAACGCTGAGCAGTTGGAAAGACCAAAGAAAATAATGTGTAATTGCCCCTTTCCTATTATGCAGAATTAAATACTGTCAGAATTTGGGAACACATCTTCCTCTTGAGTTGGTGTATTTTCCTCTCTCCTTTCTGTCCCCAAATGTCATCGCCCTGCCTAAATGTTCATCAATCTTCTCCCTCGTGGATAGATCCTATCCTACAAAGGGTATTCTTTCCCTGAGTACAGGATCTTCGGGGGGTCCTGAAAACCACACACAAAGTCATGGAAAATGTGAATTTTCCATTGAGAGGGTCTCTAGCTCTCATAAATTCCCGAAGGATGTGGGGGACCAAAGAGAGGCTAAGAGGAGGATGGCCCCACTCACAGACAGGGGCTATCCTGTGAAGGGCTAACCATTTGGGCCTGAACTGGGAGGTGACCACCCCAAAAATGTGGGCTCAAGGTGCTGGAGAAGCTTCTGCGGTAAGGGTGGGTGTTTGGGGGGCAGACGTGTGTGACCCAGGCGCATCTGGGGGTTGTGAAAACACGGATCCCCAAATTTGTAGCCCAGCTTCCCCCTGCCCTTGTGTGACGACTCTCCAAAGACCCCTCCGGCCCCACCCCTCCAGTGCTTCGAATTGTCTGGCAAGTGCCCACTGCTCCAGTGAGGTGCCCTTTGGAGCCTGGGAGGCGGGTCCTGCCGCCTCCCCTGTGGTTCCTGGGGGCAGTGAGCTGGATGGAAGGATGGACTGCTTTCTTCCATGCCCCGTAGACCTACGATGTACCAGGCACGACTCTCAGTTCTGAGATTCATGGTGAACAGTGAGCTGGGTCCCCACTGGGGAGACAGATGGTCAGGAGCAGCAAAGGTAACTGAGTCCTGGGCCAGGTGGGGTCCCACTTCTGGAAGACCAGAGCCAGAAAAAGAACAGAGACTGAGGGAGGGGCTGGTTTAGGTAGGTGCTCAGGGAGATGATGTGCAGAAGCAGGGGTGGAGAGTGGTGGGGGAGGGCGGAGGGTAGGGGGGGTGCCAAATACAGGCGGGCACAAGGAAATGCGCTCCGGGCTGAGGCGGTGGCCGGGATGAGGCTGTGCTGAGAACAGTTAGAAGGTTCCCGTCTCCCTGCCCTTCCCGTGTAGTAGGCTGGATCTGGCGCGCCGAGGGTCAATCTAGGCAGCCCTCAGTCAAGGCCATTGGTAGGCAGGGGAGGTCGACCGCTTGAGCTGGCTCTGAGCCCACAGTTGCCAGATCTGGCAAATAAAAATACAGGGTGCAAAATATTGCATGGGATATACTAAAAAATGACTCGCTGTTTATCTGAAATTCAAATTTAACTGGGTATCCTGTAATTTATCTGACAATCCTCTCTGGGCCTGGATCATGGACAGGTGGTCTTTACCGCAGCAAGGGTTAATTCTTTTTAAAATTTTTATTTCATTTTATTTGAGAGAGCGAGCGAGTGTGAGCGGTGGGGAGGGGCAGAGGGAGAGGGAGGAGCAGACACCCCTCTGAGCAGGGAGCCGGCTGTGGGGCTCCATCCAAGGACCCCAAGATTATGACCTGAGCTGAAGGTAGCCACTTAACAGACCGAGCCACCCAGGCGTCCCAGCAAGGGTCCATTCTGAGGACATAGCTGGTGTTCCTTGCAACAGTATTTGCGATTAGCCCTGGGTGAGCAATGGGGAACCGTGAAGGGTTTTGAGCAAGGGAGGGGAGGCTCTGACTTGCATTTGAGAAGAATTACTTGGGTGGGAGGAGGGGTTTGGGTGGGAGAGAGAGAGGTGAGGGGGCACCTGGAGGCAGGGGATGTCCAAGAGGGGACACCAAGGCCAGAAACAGGACGATGGCTATGCGGAAGTGGGGGGGGGATGGAGTCACGAGGCATTTGGGAAGCTGGGTTGAATGATTGGAGAATGACTCTGAGTCTGTGGCGAGGAGCCTGGGTGGACGGTGGTAGGTGCACGAGGCGGAGCCTGTGGAGTCCAGCCTTGTGAGGGTCCGGGGTGGTCCTGCCACGTCTGAGCAGGTCTCCTGCTGGAAGGGTCCAGCAGGCAGGTGGGTGTATAGCTCTGGAGCCAGCAAGAGAAGACTGAGGACTTTGGTCATCACCTGCCCGCACATGGCCACGGAAATGCTGGGTAAGAAGAGATCCAGGCCGCGGGCAGGAAGCTGGGTGCTGAGGGACGGGGAGGGAGGGGGCATGAGAAAGGTGACTGGGAATACGGAGGGGTCAGGGGAGGGGTTGGAAGGAAGGTGTCATCAATGCTGGCAAATGCTCTAGGGAGAATCTGAGATGTGACCATTGGATTTGGGGGCTGGCATGCCGGGCCCCCAAATCACACATCACCTGCGATTTCAGGTGAGTAGTGTCAAGGTAGGGCAGGACAGGCAGCAGAAGCCAGACCACATTCACATATTCAGTCATCCGCTCATGGATTCATTCATCCTTTCAGGCTTGGAGCAGAGAGGAAAATGGCCCTCCAGGAGCCAAGGGCTAGAAGGCTGGAGGGTGTGACCAGGGGACTGGGGTAGGGGACAAGGACGGGGATGACTTAGAGGAGCAGAGGGTTCAATGGGAGACAAGGGAGGAACTGTCTGGGGCAGCACCTGGAAGCAGCTTTGATAGTGGGAGTGGACGGAGTGGCAGGCTCTCCTGGAGGGCTGCAGGGAGGCGGTGTCTTCTGCGGATACCCAGATTCAGAGCAGGTGGGGAAAGAAAGTCCCTGAAGATCTCGAACCTTCAGAGAGCTAGTGAACCATGGCCTGGGAGACCCAGGGGCTCTGTGGCAAGGTTTGGAGTGGTAGGGAGAGGGCTCGGGAGCACGGGAAGCTCCAGTGACCCGCAGGGGATCTCTGAGCCAAAGAAGGCAGAGAATGGCTGCAAGAGTCCCAGGACCCAGTCTGCCCCATACCTTGCCCATTTCTTCCTGACCCCTATCCTCTCGAATCCCTAGGCTTTCTCATCCTCTCCCCAGCAGAATCTGTGCCCAGTAAGTAGTAGAAATGACCCCTCGGAGGCCTGGACCACAGAATAACCTTCCCAGCCCGCCCCCCACCTCCCGTACCCCCCTCCCCCCTCCAACCCCTACCCATGGCATTCCACCCCGCATTCTGGTGAGTGGAAAAAGCAGGCCAAAGGGAGGCAGGTGAGATGGCGGGATTTCAGGCCGTGGGGTGCAGAGGAGAGAGAAAGTTCTTCCTAGCCTCTCAGAGCCAGCTACTCTGATGGTGTGAGCGGAAGCGGCCCAGTGTCCTTCTGGGGTCTGTCACTCCGGGGGGAATAATGACAGCCTGATGCCCATTCCTGCCCACCAGCGAGGCTACGGTAGTATTTCCAAGACAGAGATGTCAGAAGCAAGAGAGAAATCAAGACACTTCCCTCGCCCGCGATGTCAGCACTGCACATGAAGGCACATCAGATAAGCTTCTTGTCTTGTATGTGGTCGAGGTGTCAGACGGGCCAGCTGCTGTCTGCTTCCCTCCGGTGGTTCTCACTGCTCAGCTGGGCCTCTGGGAAGCCTGGGGAGGGTGTGGGCAGAGGCCACTCACTCTTGGAGCCACGGCTGGGGTGGCATCCTCCGCCCCACTGAATGCAAAATGTCTGGTCCTCTCCTGGTCTATAGTCTCCCATAGCTCCCTAGGACTGGTAGTATCACCTCCACACTCTTCAGCCTGGAGGTGGAGGGAGGACCTTAGAGGCAACCCTAGTGCTCTTTCTCATCACACATGTTGCCCTGACCAGGACGGAATAGGCTCTGTGCTTCTCAACCTTGAGCTCATGGTTTGAAGCCCTGTTTCAGTGCCCCTCCTCCAGGAAGTCCCCAGCTGCCAGCCTTATTCTTCTATCTTCTGTGCTTTTCATAGCTGAGATGTCAGCTTCCATTTCCGTGTTTCCCCTTAGTGCCTGCCACAGTGTGCTGTGTGACATGGGTGTCAGTAAATCCATTCAGTGGCTTTTCTACCTTGTTTAGATTTGGCTCGCATACATTAAGCACTCACTATATACAGGCCTTAATATTCACATCCTCGCCTCCTTATTATTTGCACGATAGTGTGGTGTCTTCATTTTCCATGTCAGGAAATGGGTGCTCGGAGGGGCTAAGCAACAATCCATAGTCACACAGCCAACAAGTGTCAGAGTTGGGATTACTCTGAGCAGTTCCTGAGATCAGAATCTGGAGGTTTCTACTCTGGGCTTCATGCTTCCAAGTACAACACCCAGTGGGGTGTTGGAGGAAGCAGAGAGGAGCAGTTTGCTGTTTCCACACTGACTTTGATTTCAACCTGTTCTTTCTTTTTCATTATTATTATTTTTTTTTTCTTAGAACAGAAGGATTTGTGTTCAGGTCTGGCTCTTCAATCCAGTGCTCTTTCCAAGACACTCCATTCATTGCCTCTGTTCCGGGTGGAGTGCCTGAGCTAGAGAGAAACATAGAAAGGTCACCTGGTCCCCCCAGTCTCCAGTCAGGACTCTTGGTCATTTCAAGTGAGAGAAACACAACTGGGCTGGCTAATACTATGTGCCAACTTGGCGAGGCCATAGGACCCAGATATTTGGTCAAACACTAGTCTAGATAGTTTTTAGATGACACTAATATTTAAATGAGTAAACTTTGAGTCAAGCGGATCACCTTCCATGATGTGGTGGGCCTCGTCCAATCAGTTGAAGGCCACAAGAGACAAAAGACTGACTTCCCAGAGGAAGAGAGAATTCTGCCAGCGGTCTGCCTTTGGACTTGGAGCTGCAATATCAACTCATCCTGCCCCTGGGTCTCAGCCTGCTGGCCCACTCTGCAGATCTGGGACTTGCCAGCCTTCACGGTAGATTGAGCCAGTTCCTTAAAATCTCTCACGTGCTCTCCCTTTCTTTCTCTGTTCTGCCTTCCTCTGTGTTGGCTTCATTCGTGTGCAGGCTCTCCTCAGGAGGTGCAAAGAAAGATGCCAGCAGTTCTAACATTGCTAAGCTTAGCGAACCACAGAAAGGGAGGGCTTCCTTTTTAATAATTCCTGCAAAAGTTCTGGTGTTGACATTCATCGGCTTGGCTCAGGTGACGTGACTATCCCTGAGCCAACTGCTGAGGCTCTGCCTGGGCCAGGAGGCCAGGTGTCCCTCCTTTCTATGGCCTGACAATGGTTCCTACATATTTGTTTGCTCCCTGCCTTGAGGCAGGTCCAAAGAACTAAATCAGCCTGAAATTGGAACCGCAGATCTGAAGAAAAAGCACACTAGCGTGATGGAGCCTAGGATTCCTTTGAAAGGGGTTGGAGGTGGAACCAAACTTTAAACATTCTTTTGGAAAGCAGTTTGGCTAAAACTGGTCTGGTTCATGACTCCTCCTCATCCCTCATGGAGCTCAGGAGTCCTCTGCCTAATGCTTGAATCCCTTCTATAGCATTTCCAAGTGGGTGAATACCTCTAGTGACAGGGAGCTCATTACCTATCAGGGCAGTCCATGCCATTTTTGGCTACCTCTGGTGACTAGGAAAAAGTTCTTTACCAAGTTGAACTGAAGTCTACCTCTATACTTTACTCATCAGTCCCCTTCTGCCGTCTAGCCACCCCCACCCCTTCCTGTCCCAGTCCTGCACTATGCCAATCCCTCACCCATTCTGAGGCTCTCCAGGCCTCTAAGTCAGCTCTTCTATCCGCTATTCTCCAGATGCTGAGCCAAGCACATTACTCATATTATCTTATGTCTGCCTCTTTGATGTGGACGCCGTTATTGTGCCCATTTTACTGAGGAGGAAACTGAGCCTCGGAGATGTGAAGGGGCTTGCTTAAGGTTACCTGAAGAATATGAGCTGAGTAGGAGACCCGCACTGATGCCAAAACCCATGTACTTTGCCACCAGGTCCCTCCACCTTCAACTGTTTCTCAAATGACATGGTCTTAAGAAGAATCCCCTGCTGGCTTTGCTTTTTTCTGGTTGTGATCCGGTAGACCAACAGTTCCCCAAGTGGGTTTTCTGAGGCTGAATTGTATTGGGAAAGACTCATGTAGTTCCATATTATGGAACTCTCTCTCAAACTGGCTTCATCATGGGCTTATATAACTGAAAATCCAGGGGGTTATGGCTTCAGGCATGGCTGGATCCAGAAGTTCAAACAATATTACCAGGGCTCAGGCTCTCTTATTCTCCTCCTGCAGCTTTCCACAAGGCTATTCTCTGTCTTGGACTCATTTTCAGTCAGGCCTTTTCCCCTTAGTGACCTTCAGCAACCAAAGTTTTACATTTTATCAGTTTAGTAATCCCAGAGTTCTAGGCAAAGTCCCAGGACTGAGTCTCATTGGCTTAGTGTGGGAAATGTGCTCTCCCTTAAGCCGATGGCTAGAGGGGGGATCCGGCGGGAGTCAGACTGGGGTCACATGTTCATCTCTGGTGCTGGGGAATCGTGTCATTTCCACCCAGATCACATGGACTAAAAGTATGTGTGTATTTGTTGGGGGAGAGGGTGTTGGGGAGTTCTCAAAAGAGAATAAAGGTGGAGTTTACGGAAGACGCGAGAGTGGGTGGCAGTGGGTACAGACACAGAGGTCCACTCATGAGCCAGACCTTCCCTATTGCTGGGGACTGGGACGTGTGTATGAACCTTACAGGGGAGAAGGAGACTCTCACCTCCTTCTTCTGGGTGCTCTACCTTTAGTAATGCAGTTAAGAATCCCATTGTCAATTTTAGCAGCCGTGTCACCCAGTCAGTGCATCTCCAAGGCCTGGGTCCCTGCCCCGTGTGCCACAGCTCAGACCAGCCTCTTCCTGCCATACTTTGGACCATGTCCAGCACTTTCACAAGTATCCCTCCAACACTTCGTCTTAGCACATGCAAATGAAAGTTTGGCAAAAGTTGGGGTCTTTGCCTGTCTTGTTCTTTGTTGTGTCCCCAGCACCCAGAACAGTGTCCAGCCCACACCCATACTCAGTGTATGTTTATTGAATGAATGCGTAAGACCGGCCATGGCTCCAGCCAGCTGAGACCCCACAGCAAGCCCCTAATCCAGCCACTGTAGGCATCTGTGAGCGTGGGCGCTCCCTGTTGGGTCGCACGTCCCATTTGACTCTGGGCACCTCCCACATGTTGGGCATAGGCCACGGGCTTCATGCCCACCCTCCCTCTTGACCTTCCGTCCCTCCGAGAGCCCTGTGAGGCAGGTGCTACTTCCTTTTCTGGCAGGTGAGGAACGCGGGGGCTCAGAGGGGTCATGTAACTCCCCCAAGGTCCCATATCCAGGGTGTGCAGAGCTGAGGTTGGAACCCACGCCGGAGGACGAGGCTGGAGCCCTATTGCAAGTAGCTGCTGGTAATGACCGCGGCAAACCCGGACCGAGTGACCGGAAATAGTGGCCGAATGGCGAATGATGGATGAATAAATTATGATTGAGTGATGAAAAGGAGGGGTGAAGGATGGAGGGAGAGGAGAATGAAGGAAGGAAAGGAGGAAGGGAGGGAAGAAGGAAGGAAGGAAAGGAAGGAAGGAAGGAAGGAAGGAGAGAAGGGAAGGAGGAAAGGAAAGAGGGAAGGAAGGAAGAAATGAAGGGAAGGAGAGAGGGGAGGGAAGGAAGGAAGGAAAGAAGGAAGGAACAAAAGGAGAGAGGGAGGGAGGGAAGTAAAGGCAGGAGGGAGGGAAGGAGGGAAGGAAGGGAAGAAGGAAGGGAGGGAGGGGAGGAAGGAAGAGAGGGAAGGAGGGAAGGAAGGACCACCCAGTTCAAATGTGACCCTTCTTGGGAGCCTCCCCTGATTTCCATGTTTCGAAGCCACATGTCGTTTGTTTCTTCGTGCCAGTCATTTCTGGACGTGCCACCTAGTCTCTCTTTCCTGTGACTCCAGGAAATCTGTCTTAATCATGTCTATCTTTTCCTCTGGCCTCCCATCCCCTTCCCATGCCGTCCAGGCCATGCTGCGCTCACAGAACTCAAGAACTACGCACCGAATCAAAGTGACAAGGGCCTTAGAAACACAGCGGTGTCCCTGCCAGGAGGGTCAGTGCTTTCCTCCTGAACAAGGGTGAGGCTTGAGTCCATTTTCCTCTGGCAGGGAAACCTCAGCCAGAGAGGGGAAGCGGAGGGGGCCGGGGGACAGGCTTCTGAGCTGCGCCGGGGAAGGGGTCGTGTCTGTGCACAGGCGCTTCCGACAGCCCCGTGGGATGGGGATTTGCCTCCTAAGAGCCCAGGTGGGAAACGGAGCATCACAGGGTGCTGCAAGACCAAGGTCACACAGCTGTGAAGAAGAGACAGGGCTGGAATGAACCCCTGGGCGGTGGCGTGTTGGTGGTAAGCGGGCTCTTCAGAAGAAGAAAGGAAGGAAGTCCTGATTTGTCGTGTTGGCCGGTTTCCGTGGTGTCAGCGCCCCCACGGAGGCCAGTGTCCAGCTGCCGGCACCGGGCCTGGGAACGAAATTCCTGAGCGAGTCGCCGTGGTCTCCCACCAGCGAGCCCAGCACGCGGCCATGGCCACCGTGGCCTGTCTGCTTGCCCCACGGGTCTCCTCCGTCTGCCCCGGCCCGGGGGGAGGTGGGGGGCACTGGGGGCCAGGGGACCCCCGCCAGCCGCAGGGTTTCCCCAGGGCCGCTCCCAAAGCTTCCCACATGGGCTCCCTCGCAGAAGCCCCCTGTCCCGTCTCGCTCTTGCTCTCGCTCTCTCTCATTCTTCGTCCTTCCGACACGGTTTCCCTCCCACTTCTATCTTCTCTGTCTCTCCTTTGCTTGAGCTCTCCCTCCCTCTCAGGAAACCTTTCAAAGTCTGTTTAAAAAACAACACAGTGACTGACTTTACAGGTTTTTTTCCCCTCTTCTTGAGAACAGGACGTGAGAAGGCCAGGTTGAGTTTCCTGTGTGAAATGATGTGTGGGGTTTCTGAGCAAAACAAGGGTCAGGTTGTGGACCTGGAGGAGCCAATGCCAAGGTCAGCTGGGATCAAGCCTCAGACAGTGCGGCCCGTGGGGCGCCCGGGCCCCCGCCGCCCTCCCTGGGGACAGGTTTTCTGGACGTGTGCTGGGAGAGAGCTGGGATGGGCCCAGAACATTCCACCACACACTGCAGTTGTGCCGCATTCATCCAGGCCCTCACCACAGGCGAGGGGGGGCCCCCCACCAGTCCAGGCCCTGCTGCACCTCTTCCCACTGTGGGCGCGACTCAGTGCGAGTCAGACTGCCTCTCCGAGCCTCAGTGTCTTCATCTGTAAAATGGGGATGAGGAGGCTGCCTTTGGGGTCTGTCTGGGCAGTGAGACTAAATGTAGGTAACAACGCGGGCGGAACACCAGGCAAGCAGGTGGCTGGGAGGTACTGTCAGCTGGAGGAAGCGGAGGGAGGTGTTCTGTCGAAATACTAACTGTCATCTACCCCGTTGTATGGCAAAACCATGAGTGCTTGAAATTCTCCTGAGGCTCCCAATAACTGGCTATGGGGCCTTAAGCACATCACTTAACCTATTCGTGCCTCAGTTTTCTAATCTGTAAAGTGGGGCTTATAATAGGACGTACCATGTAGGAGTATTGCATGGATTCAATGAGCTAATATGTAAAAAGTGCTTAAAACAATAGTAGGTGCTTACTCAGCGTCCGCTGTTCTTGTCATCCTACATGTCTCTAATGGGCATCGAGCCGGAGAACAAGGTGACGTTTCTCAGTTAGACTCAAGGAAGCTCCTGATCGGGGCGCTCTCCGTACAGTGTCCTCCCAGATGCCATCATAAGAGGCTCTCAGCCTCCCCATGCTCTGCTGGCGTCCTCATCCTAGACTCGGGAAACTAACCGTGCCCTCGGTAGGGTGGGTGTGAGTATCCTTCGAGCAGCGCTTGGAAACCACAGAAATGACTGTTACTCTTTCTCTTCCTGGTGGCTCGGATCCCATGCACTGTGGACAGGAGGGTGTTGCCTCTGATCTGCATTGTGACCTGGGTGGTCCCGTTCCTGGGGCTCAGGTGGACCTGGTCACGTTCTCAGCAGCCCCTGACCCAGACCTAGCCACCCAGGGCCTCCCCGGTTGGATTGGGGGTGGGCATGTGACTCACGCGGAGAGCACAGTCCAGCAGAGGGATCCCAGGGAGCATGACATCTGCCGTCTGTTGGGGGCTGGTCACTGTTCCAAGTAGGTTCGTGCGTGAATTCCTTGACCCTTCTCAGCATATTTCTCCTCCTTTTGCATAAGGAAACAAGCAGTCGAGAAGCCTGATTTTGGTCCTGGTTCTGCCACTGACTCCCTCTGTGATCTTGGGGGAGGTCCTCTGATTTATTTACTCAACAGTCACTTAAGTGTCAAGTGCTGAGAAGTCATCATACCCGCTAACATTTCCCAAGTCCTCATTATGCACCCAGGGCCACTCCGAACACTTTGCATCTGAGAGAAACACTCCTATTCCCATTTTACAGGTGGGAAAACTGAGGCCCCTGAAGTTCACACAGCTGATAAGTGGTTGAGCTTCGATTTGAACCCAAGCGTCTGCTTCACTGGCCATGCCCTTAGCTCTACCATCTCTACGGAGCCGGAGGGGAAAGCGTCTCTGCCCTCATGGAGTGAGGCTGGGAGCTCATGGCCCTCTTGATGGTTTCCTGGTTGGCTCTGGTCTTAAGGAGGCAGAATGGGCTGTGTCCCAGATCTGGGAGTCCCAGTTCCTACCTCACTGACATGTGACCCTGGGAAGATGGGCAGATGGCCCTATGGCCCTTGGTTCCTCTCTGAGTCTCAGTTTTCCTCCATCAATGAGCTACATTCTCAAAGATGCTCTGTGCTCTTCCCACCTTCTGGGAACAGCTAGACTCTTAGCACCCCTCTGCGCCCCACCCCTGTCCCATGCTGTCCCTTCCTCTCACCCCCAAAGCCTGGCCACTCCTCTGGGGACTGAGTCTTCGAACCAGTAGGCTGTGTATCTCCTGGTCTCCCTTCCCTAGTGGTGGGAGGGGAGGCAGACGGCCGGGGCAGGTGAGATCCAAAGGCTCTCGGTTGGTATGGATCCCCTGTCTCCAGCCACACACGCCCGTCTGGCCTGACCAGCACTGTCGGCACAGGGAAAGCAGCTGTTTTCCTCCAAATCTGAAGTCGATGGGACTTAGCCTAGCAGATACATGCAGTGGGGGATTTGGAGTCAGGAATGGTTCCCTTTGAGTTTCAGAAACACTTTGCTGGGAGGGTCAGCTGGTATAGGGCAGGACTGCAGAGCATGCTGGGAAACCTGGCCTATGGGGAGGAAGAGGCCAGGGCCAGGGGGCACCTTCTGGGCTCAGGTCCAACTGCCACGCTTTGGCGACTTTGTGCATCTACTCGTTGTTCTCCCCCTCTGATGAGTAGCCCGGCGGCAGAGGCCTGACAGCTCTGGAATGGGGTCATCGATCTGGTTCTAGTCCCCCCTCTGACGTTGACCTGCCATGTGGCCTTGGGCAGGTCTCTGTCTCTCTCTGGGCCTCAGTTGCTCCAGGGGTCAAAGGAGGAAGTCAGAACAATGATCAGTCAAGACAATTTGCTTTGCCCTCGGTGATGGTGGTGACAATATTTCCTCCTGTCTGGGCACGTTGCTCTCCCCCAGGGAGGGCTCATGGAGGGGACATGGCCCTTTGGGGGCATGACTGATCTGTTTCACACCTAGAGTGTCAGTTACTGTCCCCTATCCACACATTCCTACCCTCTCCTGGCAACTCCCCTTCCAAAGGCCTCATGATACCCAACCCCCATCCCTGGGGCCTGCCTGTGTCTCCTAAGGAGGCTAGGGCTCTGCATTGGGTCAGGGACCCGGCCCTGGGTCATTGGCTATTTCTATGGGGATAAGGCTGGCCTCCAGAAAGTGGACCTCAGGAGCTGGGTGTTCAGATAGAGTCTTTACGATCACCCCCAGAACTGGGCTGTAGTATTTGCTGGGCGTGGACCACTGGGCTGATGGTCTGGGCTGCGTCCCAAGCTCTGGACACACTCTGATTTCCAGGCTTCAGTGTCCCCATCTGCAAAAGGAGTGTGCTCAGCTGAGACAGCTTTAGGAGCCCTTCCTAGCTGACGTCCTCACATGCGTGCACTCTCTCTGCTCTCGCCACATTTCCTTGCCTTCCCTCCCCCCCCTCCCCTTGCCTCCCTTCCTCCCTCCCCTCTCCCCTCTCTTGGGGTCTCCTCATCCATTCCACCTGCAGCATCCTCAGGCCTCCTGAACCAGCCTAGCCCTTCCCTCTGCTTTTCCCCTCTACTCTTTAAGAAGAAACTTCAGGGGCACCTGGCTGATTCAGTCAGTAGAACATGTGACTCTTGATCTTGGGGTTGTGAGTTCAAGCCCCATGC
This sequence comes from Ailurus styani, assembly GCA_002007465.1. Taxonomy (NCBI): domain Eukaryota; kingdom Metazoa; phylum Chordata; class Mammalia; order Carnivora; family Ailuridae; genus Ailurus; species Ailurus styani. The sequence continues at coordinate 8,522,559 of LNAC01000030.1, forward strand.
TGGGCATGGAGCCCCCTTAAAATTTTTAAAAGTTAAAAAGTTTAAAAAAGAGCATCTGTGTGATCATACCCTACCCTGCTCAGCAGCCTCCCTGGCTCCCTATTGCCCAAGACATAGAGATCCAATCCTCCAGGCAGCACTTGAGGCCCTTGGTGCTCTGCTCGCAGCCCACCCTTCCATTCCTGTCCCCACCCCCACCCCCATGCAGAGCTCCCCTGTCATAGCGGGCTGCTCTCACTCATCAAGCAGGGCCCCGGGCTTCCCCACCTCTTGGCCTTTGCTCTGGCCCTTCCATCTGCTGTAATGCATTCCCTCTCTTTTCCTTCTGTCTAACCCTGCTTCTTCAGGACCTCCACCTAGGGCATGTCAGCCATAGTTCTGGTGTTCAGAACTCCCACAGCCCTGACTGCACCCTCCTCCACGCTGCAGGACTGGGTCAGATTCAAGGAGGCCCCCAACTCAGGAGGCTCATTCCATGGCGGGGAGCCGCCAACTTCTCCCAGGCTCCAGGAGACTGTGTGTTCCCTGAGGACAGGGCCTACGTCTTCATGACACTCCTCAGGGCCTTGCTCAGTAGGCAAGGAAAGCACCTGCTTCCCTAAGCTCACCTGCCCTTCCTTCAAGAGCACAAGTAGTATGTTTAGAAGGGGGTTGAGTTAAACAGGAATGAGCTGGATTCGGAGGTTTTATCCTAAACCAGGTGGATTTGCTTTAGATGGGCCCTCCACCCACGTGGGGTTCGGCTGGGTTATCTGGCCTCAATTGGTTTAGTTAAACTGAGTTAATTGGATTGGGCTAATTAGTAGAGTTGGCTTAGTTACATTGGACTGGTTAGGGAAAATTGCTTGTTGAGTTGAATCGAGTTGGATTACTTAGATTGGGAGAGCTGGATGGGCTTGGGCTGGGTAGAGGGAGTTGGATTGTGATAGTTGAGCTAGGATATTGGGCTGGCTTTATTTAGCCAGGTTTATTCAGCTGGGTTGGGTGAGTTGGGTTGGTTTGGGTTGCTTTAGATGGATCTGGCTGGTTAATTGGCTTCAGCCAGATTAGTTGTGTTAGGCTACTGAGTTGAGTCTTAGGCTGCTATAATAGAACACCATAGACAAGGTGCTTAAACAATAAACATTTATTTCTCACAGTGCTGGAGGCTGGAAGTCCAAGATCAAGGTGCCAGCACAGTGAGGTTCTTGATGGAGACCCTCTTCCTGGTTTACAGATGGCCATCTTCTTGTTATATCCTCACAAGGTGGAGAGAGAAAGCTCTGCTCTCTTCATCCCCTTATAAGAGCACTAACGCCATCGTAAGAGTTCCGCCCTCATGACCTAATTATGTCCCAGAGGCCCCCACCTCCAAATACCACCACATTGATGATTTAGGCTTCAACATATGAATTCAGAGGGTATGCAAATGTCCAGTTCATAGCTAGTTGGGTTGGATGACTTGGGATGGGTCAGTTGAGTTTGGCTAACTAAGTGGGTTGGATCAGGTGGGTAGGGTAGGGCTACTTGAGTCGGTCTGGTTGGTTGAATTAGGCTTGGTTAGGTGGGTTGAGCTCATTACTTGGGTTGGGTTAGTTGGTTGGGTGATGGGTTTGGGTTGGCGTGGGCAGGGTTAGTTGGGTAGAGCTAGTGGGATGGGATGGGTCACTTGGGTTTGTAGAATTGGGCTAGCTTAGTCAGGTTGGGTTGGTTGGCTTGTCTGGCTTAGGATAAGCTGGCTTGGTGGGCTGAGTTCCGGGCTGGCTTGGTCTGGCCTGGGTTCTGGGCTGGCTCGGGGATAGCCACAGCGCTCTGAGTTCTGCTCAGTCTCTAGCTCTGCGCCAGGGCGTGTGGGGGGTGGTGGGCGCCTTGGCCACAAATAGCTGTGGGGAACACAAACAGTTTGGTCTTCAAAGACCTCAGTGGTGGTGGCTGTAACTTTCCACACGGCCCCAGTAAGCACATCTCTAAGCCTCGTGTTTGGGCCCAGCTGCTGCTTCCTCTGCAAGTAAACCACAAGGTGGGGGGCGGGAGAGGTGGGGAGCATGGGGGCTCTGAGCCCCTCCTCGTCAGGCATCCCCCAGCTTAGACACCAAGTGTTCTCTGCCAGAGAAAGAGAGAATGACTCCATGGACAGGAGCAAACCCCATAGTGGCCCCCATGTGCCAGGCCCGACGGGGTGGGCGAGACCGTGGGGTAGCAGGAGCAGTGACAGTTAATCAACAGGCTTGGGAGAGCTGGCAGATCCCGGGGACTTTGGTTTCCGCACAGCTGTGGTGGGAGCTGGGCTGGACATTCATTCACTTGTTCGTTCATTCATTCAAAACATGATTTCTTGAGCACTCACCAAGTGCAAAGAGCTAGCAGGCAGGAGTCAAAGACAGGAGTGATGATGATGGCTATGAAGACAGCTGCGGGGACCCTGCCAGCCCCTGTCTTCCTGCTCCCACTGCTCAGACCCCTCTGCTCTCTCTGAAGGCACCCGCTGCAAACAGCTCAGAGCCCTCCTGGGCTCAGACGCGGTATGTCCTGTGTGCAGAGGCACCACGGTGGCTCAGCCCAGACAGCCCCGCTCCAGCTTCCCTGCCTCTGATCTCATGCGGCACCCCACCTTCCCACCCATGCCAGCCGAGCTGCTTCTCCCCTGGTCCCTGGGAAGGCAGAGCCTCTAAACCCCAGGGGCCTCATAGATTGTCAGATTGAAGCCTGCACTTCGGAGATGAGGAAATGGGGGCCCAGAGTGAAGGGGTGCCTTGCCTTTGACACACAGCACATCGGAGGCAGAGCCAGAGCTCTTTCTAGATGTCTCAATCCCCATGCCAGGAGCAGCCACGTGGCTCAGTGGAAAGTCCATGTATTTATGATTCAAATAGCCCCAGGCTTGCTGTTTACACCTCTTCGGGCTTGGATAATTGCCATGCAGCCTCAGTTTCCTCTAGGGGGATGGTTTTAATCCTGGACAATTTTGCCCATCAGGGGAACATTTGGAAATACCTAGAGTCACTTGGTTGTCACAAGTGTGGGGGGCGCGACTGGCATCGCGTGGGCAGAGATGCTTCTAAACACGGCACAGAGCGCAGGACAGCCCCTCACAACCACGATGAGCTGTTCCCAAATGTCCATAGTGCTGAGGTTGAGCACTTCATTCTGTGATGACCGACCCTCCCAGTTTTCCCAGAACATAGGGGTTTCCTGGGACATGGGACTTCCTGTGCTAAAACCAGGACAGTCCCAGGAAACCAGGGCAGATGGGCACGCCAGCCACCTCCTCTGGAGAACAGGCCCATCACGAGCTGCCGCCACCGCACTGTCGCAAAGCTTATGTGAGACTCTGCAGGTCGGGGCACTACACAGTGCCAGGCCGGGCGCAGTTCGCCGTCAGCCATGTGGGCACCATGCCCACTGTTCAGTGCTTCCCAGACTCCTCCCTCCTGTCTTTGCTTCACATGTTCCCCCCTTTGTGTCTGGCCCTCCTCCCAAGACTCCCAGAGGGAGCTCCTTCTGGAAGCTGACGGGGCCGTCTCTAGCGGCCTCTCCCTCCCGGGGCTTCCTGCCACCCCGTCGTCTGCCCCAGGTGGTGCTCCTGTCAGCTCTCAGGTATTCGGAGGGTTAAGGGTCTTTCTTCTTCCCGAGTTGGTCCTGGAGTTATCTGACTCCCTGCCACCCATGCCCCAGCTTGACCGAGAGCTCTCCGAGTGTGGGAGCCGTGGCAGGTGTCTGTGCCCCGATGCCCAGCCTGGGGTCTGGCGCAGAAGGGACGAGAGCAAACGTGCACGGGCTAAACTTCCCGAGCCCTCACCAGGTGGCAGGTGCTGCCACCATCACCTCTCTGCCAGCCATCCCCGTCCCCCTAACATGCTGGTGGCAGGACAGGGCTCGCGGCAGAGGCTCAGCCCCGACTTTGCAGCCTTGATGAATGGCAGGATTGAAGTCAGGAAGCTGGCATGAGGTTCACAGTGCCCGGAGTGAAGAGCTGGTTTCAGCTTGGGGCGCGGGCGTGAGCGTATCTTGGTCAATTACATTCATGCGGAGGACACATGTTCCTGGTGTCAAAGTGCACTTGGACCCCTGAGGGCAGAGGTGACAGCTCGACCTGGGCTGGTAAGTGGGCTGGCTCCTTGGAGAGGCCGCCCCAGGACCCCCCTCCCATCTGCTCCGGTCCCCCCGAGTGGCCCCTCCCGCCCGCCCTGCCCACCCCACACACGGCGCAGGCCGGGAAGGGCGGATTTATTTACTCTTCGCCGATGCCGGTTTTTCTGTCCTTGAGGTGAAGGCTTGCTGGTTGCCCGTGTTTCCTGCCTGGGTGTTCCCAGCCTGGTGCCGGGTGGACATGCCTTCCAGCCGCCCCACCCCGGCCCCCCTCCGCCCTTGCCACAAGCTTTCCCTCCGGGCCCCTCCCCGGCCACCGGAAGTCAGGCCCAGGAGCCTCCAGGTCCCCTCAGGTCTTTCTAAGCAGGAAGCTGGGCGCTGCCGGCTCTGGCCAGGTCGTCCTCTGGCCCCAGTTGGGATGGCCGCAGAGGACACCCAGGTCAGCTCCGCAGAACCCAGCAGGGCCCCCGGCCTGCCTGGTGCAGCCAGGCAACAGGATCTACAAAGAGATGCTTTCTGCTTCTCTGTCTCTGCCCATTGTTAAAGAAGAGCACCCTGAACTTGGCGGGGTGGAGGCGGGGGGAAGGGGGGGAAGGCAGGGACCCGTCTTAAACTCCTTGACTTTGGGCTTGATGACTCAGGAAGAAACCGTGCCGCACCCCACAGTCTCGGGCGGCAGGCCACTCTGTGGTGAACTGTCCTCCCAAAGATGCTTTTTTTTTTTTTTTTCCAAATTTCAGTCATTCCGGTAACAGCCTCATGATTTTTCTTACTCTGAAGTCATGTCACACATAATATTCCTTATTTATATGTATTTTTATACGTATGAATTCTTTTTATTTCACTAAACTTAGTCTCAGGCTTAGAAATCTTACCTGTGGAATCATAAATTTGACTTGCTGGAGATTTTCTCCCTAAAGCAGAGGAAATAACCGTGAGACGAGCAAAGGCTGGTCCGTGTACCACCTCTAATGTAGTCATGGGGAGGCAATGAGGTTATTCCTGGGGAGGAGCCGCGAGCCCATTTCTTCTCAGACCCCTCAGATGACAAGCCTGGTGTCTTGGAAGCCGCCTCCAGCTGCAGGAGGCCTGAAAGCTGCCTAACATCACAAGGGCTGCAGGGGAGCCGGACTCTGTTCTGTCCCTCCCCTGGGCACAGCCGGAAGAGTTCTGGAGTCTAGGCCTCGTCATAATAACCTCAATATATTAGCACAGCACTTTAGGGTTTGCAGAACCCATTCCCAAACCCTAGGCTCACTGGGACCAGCCTAAGGTCACATGAGCAGAGAGGATGGAGCAGAGACTGATGGTCAAGGTCCCAAATGTGACAGCTGGAAAGCTCGAAGTTTGTCTGGTCTCGAGCTTCCCAGAGGCTGGTCTGCGAGGTGGTCTCAGGGGCTTTTAAGGGGCCTTGACTCACAGAGCGACAATGGAGTGTGCCTCCCGTTCTCCCATGCTTTGGTTACCAACAGACCAGAAGCCTCGGTTAGGTACCTGAGGGTCTATGACACCCCTCTTATCCTTGCTGGCCTCCCGCTCAGACATAGAGCCTCAGAGCCAGAAGCTTCGGCAGAAGAGTCTCTAGCTGAGGCTTTGCAATGGTTGTAGGAAGCGGCATTCTAAGGTGGCCCCAGGATCTCCAACCCCGTGGACGCACCTGTCCTCTTGAGTGTGGACAGGACCTGGAGAATGTGACTTACTGAATCAAAGGGCCTTTACCCTGGGTGGGCCTGGACTAATCAGAGGAACCTTTACAAGAAGGTGAAGTGTCAAGAGGTGAAGTGCCCATGTTCCTGCGGGCCTGGAAGTCACCGAACAGCCACTCTGTGAACTGGGTGTGGGCGGCCACATAGGAAGGAGCTGCGGGCAGTTTGGAGCGCTGGGCGATGAGGGTGGTCCCTGGCTGACAGCTAGCGAGAACACAGATGCTGCCACACAACTGCCACAGACTGAATTCTGCTACTGCCACTGAGCTTGGAAGAGGAGTGTCAGTCCCAGGGAGGTTTCGGCCCTGCCAACACCCTGATTCCAGCCTGGTGAGACACTGAGCAGAAGACCCAGTGACCCCAGGCCTGGACTCCTGACCTGTGGGAGTCACGTAGTACATCTGTATGGATTTAAGCTGATAAATTTGTTCCATGGCAGTAAGAAAGCAATACCAAGTTTTTTCTTTCCTTGTATTTACTTTCGCAGTTACTTGATATTGGTTTTCTATTTAGCGTGGAAATAATCAGGTTTACTTAAGTTTTTAAAAAGGGGAAATCAGTTTAATTTTTAAAATCAGTGTGGCAAATTAGAATTCTCTGATATCCATACTGTCCAGAGGTATATTACGTCCCCTCTCCTTGAATCTGGGGCCAGGGGTGGGGGGACTGTGTCTGCTTCCACCATTAGAGTAAGACGCAAGTGACTTACAAGGATGTGACTTTCATGTTAGGTCATCAAAGACCATGCGGTGTCTGCTTGGTTCTCTTGGGACACCTGTGCTCGAGAAGCCAGCTTTCACATGAGACCCTGGACAACCCTGAGGCCGTCGTGCTTGGAGAGCCATGTGTTGGTGCTCCACCACCAGCCCCACTGAGCTCCCAGCCACCAGCCGTGGAAGTGAGTCAGCTTGGACATCCCGCCCCATCAAGCCTTCGGATGAGTGCAGCCCCAGCCAGCATCTGACCGCACCTGCCTACAAGGTGCTAAAGAAGGGGCACCTGGGTGGCTCAGTGAGTTAAACCTCTGCCTTCAGCTCTGGTCATGATCTCAGGGTCCTGGAATCAAGCCCCGCATCAGGTTCTCTGCTCAGCAGGGAGCCTGCTTCCTCCTCTCTCTCTGCCTGCCTCTCTGGCTACTTATGATCTCTCTCTGTCAAATAAAAAAATTAAAAATCTTAAAAAAAAAAACAAAAAACAAAGAAAAAAACCCCACCAAGCCCATCCTGAATTCCTGAATGTATCACCGACAAAATCAAATGGTTGTTTTAAGCTGTTGCATTTTAGGGTAATTTGTCATGCAGCAGGAGCAACTAGACAATTAGTGACATGTTCATGTGGTTCAAAAATCAAACAGTCCAAGAGGCTGGGATCAGCGGGCCTGCCCAGAGGCTGGGCATTGATGGGCTGCTGCAGCCTCTCCATTCACAGCCTCCCTAGTGACGAATGCTTGCCGAGCGCCTACCGCATGCCAAGCCTTGTGGGCAGTATAGGCATGCGTACCAAAGCTATCAGGGAGGTGGGGGGGTGGAGGCCGACTTTGAAGGAGGGGACATAGATGAAGCTGCCAACTCCCAGCACAGGGTGGACTGCAGGTGCTCAATCAATGTTTCTTGCAATGAACCACCACCACCCCCAGAGCAGCCATGCTGCATACTCATTCATTCATTCATTCATTCATTCATTCATTCACAGACACTGACCAGGCACTATGTGCCCAGTGGCTGGGAGACCTGTTCCTGCCCCCATGGCACTTGCCTCCCAGTGTCGTATGGAGGGTCAGTCTTGCCGAGTGACGCAGGAAGGAGGCAGGAGCGTGGTGGGCTGAGTTGTCAGCAGAGGCATGCTGGAGCACTTAAGGACCTTACCATTATTTAAACTTAGGCACTTAATATATACCACACACCCTTCTAAGCATGTTAGAATATTTACATCTATTTAAAACCAATGGATGATATTCCTACTGTCTCTCTTTTCAGATAGGACATTGAGCCTCAGACAGGTGAAGTAACCCGCAGGAAGGAGGCAGAGGAGGGGCTGGAAGCCACACCTTTCTAAGCCCAGGGCCTGAATCCATCATCTGTCCTGCCTCCCCAGTGCACGTAAGACTGAGCGACAGAGAGGACACTCCACGTGGGGAAAGTGCGGGAGTAAAGGCTTAGAGGCGGGAATCTGCTTCCTGCAGCTCAGGGAAGGTGGAGAAGAGTGGGAGGTGGAGGGTTTGGAAGCCCAATCAGGATGTCTGCGTGCAGCTGTGCTGTTTACGGAGCTGCCCAAATCATCAGAGTTCAGTTCTCCTCTCTCCACACCACCCCTCCTGCCTCTCTTTCTCTTTCAAGGAACGTATTTTTTTTTTTTTTTTTGCAATGTCAATGGGTCTAATACCCGTGTGGGTGTGGTTGTGTGTATAAATATTCTTAACAAGGTAAATGTCTTTAATCAAATCCTGCCCCCCTGAAAGGTGTTTCAGTTTGCCAAATGCACAGAGAAGATGGAGCCATCTTCTAGTTTCCAGCTCACAGATCACTCTGGCCCAGGAAACCTTTGTGACAGTTGGGTTTATGAGAAACAGTCTCCCTGGCAGCACGAGACACATGGCCCCAGAGAAGGGGGCTCAAGTGTGAGGCCAAGAAGCCAGGCCCTCAGGCCACAGAGGGTTGGGGCCGCTTCTCCACCCCCAGGAGATAGTCCTAGGCCTCCTGCTCTCTGGCGGGGCAGGAATGAGCAGTGTCTGCTAGAACCGGAGGGGTTCTTTTCTTTCCCGTGCAGGTGAGGCCCAGGGAGGGGATCAGACTTGTCCAAGGTCATGCAGTCAGACCCTGTGACAGACCCCCAGTGCGGGGGTTTTTCCTCTGCACTGAGCTCATTTCTGCTCAAGGTAAAGGAGCATCAGAGTGGCCTCAGGTCCCCATCTGCACACCGCTGGAAGGAGAGAGAAATGTGTGGAGAGATGAGTGTCCTGAGCCAAAGGGCTGGGGAGATAATTGTGGGGTTTTTGACATGGCTTTCTCCATTCTTGGCTGCCCTACCAGGTCCCCATCAGGTCAGCCTTAAATGGGGTCCTCTTGATGCCTCTCGGGGGGGATGGGAGAATGAAAGGAAGGTTAGCTGGCCATGGGAAAGCCAGGAGAGAGCTGAGGTGGGAGAGTCAGACTGTCAGAAGGACGCCTGGGGCTCTGAAGAGAGCACTGCCCAGGAGTCAGAGCCCCAGGGTCCAGCACAAGGCGGCCACTGCCTTCCTCTGAGAGCGCAGACATTCATGTAATCCACTCAGTGAGTATTTGCTGAGGGTCCTTAGGCCTGGCTCTGTGCTAGAAAGGGGGAGGGGGAAATGGAGCCACTCGGTTAGTCCCAGGAACTCACTGTGCAGCAGGGGGGAGAACCCGTGGGAATGCTGTTACGGTGTACAGTTTGGCCGGGCCAGGAGGGAAAGTAGAGGGGGCGGGCTGTGGGGGTTGGGCTAGAAGGGGTGGGGAGGAAGCTGATCAGGGGAGGTGGGGGAAGGGCATCCAGGCATAGGCACTGCATGACAAAGACCTGGAGAGGGGGCAACGAGGGGCTTGCACAGTCCTGCCCAGTCGGAACAGTCCTAGGGAGGGAAATAACATTTGGAAAGTGCGCCTGGAGCCAGGTCAGCCTGGTCTTTGAGGGACCAAGAAAAGACTCTGGACTATTCTTTTAGGCAGCAGGAGCCCTGGAAGGGTTTCCAGGGAGGACATGTCAATAAACATGTGAAGCCGGAAGAGTCACCTTTTGAAAGTTGAAGGCCCTTCTAATTCTTCAGGGCTCAGCTTCCTTCTCCGTGGGTAGAGGGAACTGGGCTTGATCGGAGGAGCTAGCAAACACCTGACACACATGTTCCCCAGGCATCACTAGTCGCTCCCCGCACGTTCTCCCACTGAGCTCAGCTTCAGCTCCACAGCCCCCCAGCCAGTCTCGACCATCACACGCAGATGCCGGAAGGATGGTGCAGTTGGGCCATTTCTCGAAAAGGTGATCTAATTGCAATGAAGACAGCAGTAGACAGAAGACAGAAGAGCTTTGGTCCCGTCTTGCCTTCCGATCAGCTCACCACTCAGGGCACTGATCCTGGCTGCAGAGAGATGGAGAGGTTCAACAAGGCCTTTCTGCAAAAAGCCTGGATACCAGCACCAAGGGCTTGACTCCACCTTTCCGCTAAATCCCACTGTCCTCCCAGTCCAGATGAAGGGGGCTGACTTAGGGGTTACCTTCTAGCCTTGCCGCTGTCTCCAGAGCTGCTAAGCACTCTCTCCCATCCCTGGCCGCAGCCCTGGAGGTCTTAAACTCAGAGTGTGAGGAGCTCCTGGTTTTGTTGGCACAGGACAGACGCCCAGTTAGTTAGAAAAACATGTGGCTTACTCTTCCCTCTCTGGGTCCTCCAGCCACCACCTTCTAATTCAATTTCCCTTGAAAAACAATGGTTTCAGTGGAGGGAGAAACAAGATTTTCCGAAACTTTGTAAAGCTTTGTAAAATAATTACCCCCTAAACTGGCAGACTCCCCGCCGGCTGGATTTGCCCCTCGCTTCCCCCTGGAGTTGCCACCCCCGCCCCCAGATCGGATCCTGTGCATCCGCTGGGCATGGGGTCCCCGGAGGTCACTGCCCTCCCTCCTGGTTGCTCACCTCCTCTTTCAGTGAGGACTGGTCTGGGAGGCAAGGGGGGAGGAGGAGGTGGTTTCTCTGTTCCCCACGCCCGGCCACAGCAGTGACCAGACCTTTGCTGGAAGCTCCCTGAGCTGGTTTCACCTTCATGGTGCCCCACAGATGGGGCTGAGCCCCAGGGAGGGTGAATGACTGCAACCCCACGAAAGAGCTGCAGACAGAAGGAGGCACTGAAATGCTCCTGACCCACACAAACTGCAACATAATCAGTGTTATTGTTTTAAGCCATTAAATTCGGGGATAGTCTTTTTTTCTTTTTTCTCGTTTTTTGATTTTTTAAATTTTTTCAGTGTTCCAAGATTCATAAGGTAATGTACCAGCCCAGCCCTCCGTCGGCAGAGCTCCTTGCTGACTCACAGCAGCCAGTTGCCTGGCTTTGTTAAGAAAACCATCTAACACTTGGAAATAGGCAAGGAGAAGGTGGCTGGTCTCTTCACTGTCATATCGGGGCTCTGTTTAACAGGCCTGCCGTGGGTGCTTAATTATCTGGAGGGATGTACCTTTGACTTAGTGTATGCTGTTAGAAGGTCTGACTTTAGGGCGCCTGGGTGGCTCAGTGGGTTAATGCCTCTGCCTTCGGCTCAGGTCACGGTCTCAGGGTCCTGGGATCGAGGCCCGCATCGGGCTCTCTGTTCGGCAGGGAGCCTGCTTCCTCCTCTCTCTCTCTGCCTGCCTCTCTGCCTACTTGTAATCTCTCTCTGTCAAATAGATAAATAAAATCTTGGAAAAAAAAAAAGGTCTGACTTTAGCAGTTATATGTTAACTCATGGATTTGTCTAATAGGGAACCCCCAAAGGTTATGGATTGTTGGCCCTTTAGCACATTAACCAGTTTTGAATCTAACTGAGCCATTTTATTCTAACGTTCTTTCTCTAGTATTCTCTAAGGGTTCCTCTAGTCTCCCTTTGAAAGAGCATTGCCCTTACTGCTGCTCTCATTCATGAATTAAACAAATTTTTAACATTTGTTCAATCTACATTTGCATGGGAGTCATACTTTAAAAAATACACACACACACACACACACCTGTACATACTTTGACAGCTTACATACCTCCAGGAATGGAGAACTCACTACCTCTCAAGGACCCCAAGAGTCTTAGGACAGCTCCTCCAACAGGTTTAGGGGTTCTTCCTTATCCTTCTAGCTACAGCCTCTAGCTCTTGTTCTTCACTGAAGGAGAACCTCAGGAAGTGAGCTAAATCCCTAATCCCTGTGGCATCAACTCACCCTTCAGAGCACTAGTACTGGATGCAGAGAGATGAAGAGACTTCCACAAGGCCAGTCATCTTTCTGCAAAAGACTTTCCCAGGCTTACATCCCAGTATCAAGGGCTTTTCACTATTGAGTACATATTTTGTAACCAGAAAATGAAGCTATAAATTAAACAACAAAAATTGAAATTATTTTTAGAATTTAATTGCTATCTATAGATTTTGAATGCTATCTAAACTTTGTGTCTTTGAGTGGATGGAGAATGGACAAGTGAATGGGGAAGAGCTATTTATTGATACTGCTCTGTGCCCAGGCCCATGCAGTTCAAGGAACTGGAGATTGGCAGGGGTCCACTCTGACCCTCTAACTAATCTCTTCTCTTTCGGATTTGGAGGGATATCACTAGGGAAGATCTCACCGGCTTCCTTTCTGGCCTTGCGGCTTTGGGGATGAAGGCCAAATCCCCACCTCAACCCTCTCTGTATGGCCCACCCCTGCACCCCACCCTCCCTTGTCTCATGCCAAGCTCCCCTTTGCCCCCTTCATTCCAGGCACACTTTCTCTCCCTTAGGTTCACTATGATCCTTTGCACCACCTGTCTTTGCTCATGCTGCCCTCTGTCCCTGCAATATATCCTTTGTCTGCCCCTTGCCTTGACCACTTCCTGCCTTCATAGAGGCTCTCAGAGCACCTCTACCCCGTCCATCCCTCCTGTACTCATTAGGTGGCAATTTAATATTTCTTTGTGGATGACTTGCTAGTGCTGGCCTCCCCTGCTGGACTCTGGGTCACAGAAGGATGGGAGCCACCTCTGCCTCGTCCTGTGCTTTGTCCCCCAGGGCTCACACTGGGCCTGGTGAACAGCGGACACTCAGAGCCCATGGCGCACAGAGACTGGCGAAGACTAAAGGTTTCATGGCAAGTGGTGGCAAAATGAGAGGCTAGCACTTAAGTTGCTGGGCTCAAGGTCCTGTGCTCCCTTTGTGGCCAAGTGTGCAGGGGCAAACTCGTTTCTTGTTAAACTGGATGGGAGTGCCTTGGCCTTTCACATACCCACAAGCTGTGACTCAGGTTATATGAAGTACAATCAAATGCTCCCTCTTTTTTTCTCTAAAGACAGCAGCTACTAGCCACAAGAGGCCTCTTGCCGCCTACTCACACCTCAGCTCAGCCAGAGGGTTTTCTTTCTTTAAAAAAACATGTATCTCACAATGGAGGTAAATGCTCATTGAAAAAAAATGCAAAATGCTACCAAAGTGTGGTGAGAACAAAGTGGAAGGCCTCCTGCCATCGCCCTCCTAGAAGTACCCACTGCGCTGTCTACACTGTGAAAGAACGGTAGCAGTGATCACAGCTGACTTACCTGGGCCTGCTGGCAGCCAGGCTACTTTACATGGGAAGTGCCACAGGAGCCCAGAAGGTGCGTATTTGGTTTTCATTCCCACTTCATCCACAGAGAACTGAAATGTGCAGAGAGGTTGAACAAGTTGCCCACAGTCACACAGCCAGGAAGTGGCAGAGCTGGACTGGATTCCAGGGAACAGTCGGGACAGTCAAGGTGCTTCACCTAGACACCTCTTACTTTTACGCAGGTGTCTACCCTTAACATCTTAGAGCCCAGTTGTTCAAGGATGGAGTCGGGACCTAAGCCTTGACTGCTCTCTCCCGGTTCTGTGACCTGGGACAGCTTACTAAACCTCTCAGTGCCCCGGCATCTTCAGCTGTAAGATGGAGCACAGGGCGGTTCCGCTTTGGGCTGGTTGCCAGTGAGGGGACGGAAAGGGACCGGAGCACAGTGCGGGGAGGCGCTCAGGCCCTCGTGCAGGTGTCGCTGTCATCCACACCCGGGACGAGCTGTGCTCCGGGCACTGGGAGGCACGCTTCTGGCTCCCCTGCAGCGAGCCCCCGGCTGGAGCCAGCAATGACGCCCTGCTCCCCTTTACTGGCAGCCCAGGGGCCGAGCCCAGGCTTTCTGAGTTCTAGCAGGTGTCGCTGCGCCACAGGACACCAGCTGCCACCGGGCGGCACCCGCTGCGAGCTGGGAGCCCTGCGACGGCCTTTCTGCCCACTTCAGCCCACCAGGGCTGCCTTGGTTGGGAGCTTGGGAGCCGGACGGTCCCGAGTTCAAGTGTGCCCTCTGACGCTTCCTGCCGCTGCGCCCTGGGCGCCAGGATTTGCCCTTCAGCCCCGGGGTGGGGTGGGGGAGCACAGAGCGGACCGGCAGCCCGAGAACCGGGGGGCAGGGGTGAGCCCCCACCTGCTGGAACCGAGAGGAGAAACTGAAGTGACGCATGCGCACACTCAGCCCTATGGGCACCTTGTGATCCGTGAGGCGTCCGCGGCCAGCGTGACGTCACGGGCCCTTCATTGCATCACCGTTAGACCTTAGCGATCAGCGTGCAGGCGAGGGAACGGAGGCTTGCTGGAGGTGGTGGCTTGTCCAAAGCTACGTTTCTGGCGTTTACTGAGTTCTGCTGCCTCTGAGGGGACCATCCCGAGCCCCAGGGGAGCCAGCAGAGCACAGGCCCCTAGCCCCTGCCTCTAGTCTCCCTCCTCCCTTCACACCAGGCACCCCCGGCCGCAGCTGTGACACCCCTGGCCCACAGGACACTGGGGAGGGGGGTCGTGGAGATGGAGGGGAGGGGGAGGCCGAGAACTGGCCAAAGGAATTCTAGACTCCCCGGATCTTGGAATGAGAGAAGCAGACATTCATTTTTTTTT
>LNAC01000030.1:8546273-8572791 GCA_002007465.1 Ailurus styani
GCACCGGGGTGCAGAGTGAGGTCAACTTCCCCCTTCCTGGGCTTGTGCCCCCACACCCAGCTGCCCAGCTGGGTGTCTCTTCAGCTGTCTGTCTGTCTGGCCTCTGGCCTCCAGCCCACCACAGGCTCAGGACCTCTGCTCGGTGCCCCCGGTGCCTGTGAGGCCTGAGTTCCCATCAACAGCCAGCCTCCAGGGGCCTTCGGGTCTGAGTCCCGCGTCGGGTTGGGGTGCAGAGCCCAGCCAGGGCCTGGTGGGAGAGCCCTGCCTCCCCCAGCCCCCCCCCCTCCCTCCCTCCTCCACTTCTCTGCAGCTATTTAAAGCAAGTGGTGGCCGTGGGAAACTTCTTCAGATGTGTGGTTTCGTCTTCTTCAGCACAGGGACTGGCTGTCTGCTCTCTCTCGGTCTGGTGACTCACCCGGAGTGAGAAAAGCCTTTTTGTTGCTTGACGCTCGCTCGAGGCTCTGTGGTCTGAGAACCTGGCCTGACGGGGCCTTCCCTCGCTGGGACTCCTGGAAGGCCTTGGAAGTGCCTGGAGCGGCCCCTTGGTCCTGTCAGCAGACCCAGGGAGGCCGGGGGCTGACACATGCTGCTGGGAGGGTGCTTATCTTCAAAACTCATCACAGCACCACCTCCTCCAAGAAGGTGCCCCTGGTTCTTCCAAAACCTCAAGCCACCTCCACCTGAGCAATTCAGTCCTCCATCTTCAGTCTTTCCATCTGTGAAATGGGTCAGTGAGCCCAAGCTTACAGATCTGCATGGAGGTTAACTGTAGAATGCGTATCATGGTGTCTGACACACAGTAGGTGCTCAATGGGTGCGGTTTATCACCAATAAGAGTTGCCAGTGTTGACTGAACACGATTTTGTGCCAAGTCCCTTATATGAAGGATCCCATTTACTTCTAACAATTCTAGGAAGTGCTTACTAGTATCACTCCCATTTTATGGATGAGGAGACTGAGACACAGGGAGTCGAGTAATGTGTGCGTTATCACACAGCTAGTAAATGCAAAGTGAGAGTCAAACCAGGGTGATGAGGGCCCCAGAGCCCAATCACCTGTCCCAGGAGCTTGGCACATGGTAGCTGAGAAAAGTTTGGATTCTAAGAGCTATGAAGAGCATGCCCCTTATACAGGCGGTTCCCTCTGCTTGAAGACTGGCTCCAGTCTGGTTGCCGGACCATATCCTCCTCAAGCTTGAGGCCTCAGCTGGAAGGTCATTTCCTCCTGGAACCTTCCAGGATTGCCTCTCAGGTGCCCTCATGGCACACGGCCCCTCTTTGCCCGCTTATAAGTAATTGCCTTTGAATCACGACCAGTGCAGTTATCTGCCTGGGTTCCTCCCTAGACTGTGAGTGTCCCTAATCGGGGGGTGGGTCTGGCCCCTCATTGCTGCAGCCCCAGGGCAAGCACACTTCCTGGTACACAAACGGTTCTCAAGGTTGTGGACTGAGTAAGTGCCACCAGTGTGTCCAGGGTCTAGGCAAAGCATGGAGGAGCATTCACTGGGAAAGTTTTCCAGGAAGTCTCTCTTGTAATAGAAACCCCTTTGGGAGAAGCAGGCCCTTAGACCTGCTGCTCCATAAGGTTTTAGAGGAGACAGGAGGGTTCCAGAGGGGGTTCGAAGAAAACCCAGTTTCTCAGGACAGCAGGTGGTCACCCCTCCATGGACGTGGGCATCCCCGGTCATGTGCTTCTAGCCGCTTCTGGAACATTGCAGAAGTAAGCCAGAGGGAATGTGTCCCGGGTCCCCACAACTCTTTGCCATCCCAGGAAGAAGCTGCTGTCCCTTGAGAAAGGAGCCCTCAGCTCTGTCCCTGGGAGTCCAGAGGTCACCAGGGTCAGACCAGATGGCGCTCATTATAGGCTAGGCTTGCGGTCAGAAAGAGGTGCCAGAGAAGAGGAGAGCCCATGGTCTTGGGTCTCCAAGGTCAGAGGGGAGCGGGGCCCTCTGAGGGATGGCGCAGAGAGTGAGGCTGGGTGGCCCGGCCTGATGGAGCTGTAGCTACTGTCTAGTGATATCCCACCGGCGCCTCAAGAACTGCCAGGAACACAGAGCACTGTGGCCTCCGACGTGCCCAGTGGCCCGACCTGGTGGGGGTGGGGCCAGCCTCTCGGGCCATGGGAGCAGCTGGGCCAGCCAAGGGTACCCTCTCTGCCCAGGGAAGGGGCCATAGCCACAGCAACCACACCAGCAGGGGCAAGGCAGTGATCAGCGGGTGCAGCCGCAGGTGGGAACTGCGCGGAGGACCAGAGCAGCCACACCAGCAGGAGGAGCGCGGCGGACCAGGAGTAGCGCGGTGGACCGGGAGTAGCACCGCGGACCACAGAAGCAGGCGATGCTCCATGTGGCGGGCAGATGCTGGGGCTTCCGCCACCACTGTTCCCTCCTCCATGCCGCTCCGGCTGCCCTGCAGGCCTTGCCAGAGGCAGTGGCGGCCCATGGAGGCATGAGGACTGGGGACACCAGGGGACACTGCGGGCAGGAAGCTGGATGGGGCAGGCGAGAGGCCCTGGGGCAGGGCGGGGGTTGGGGAGAGCAGGGGCCGGCTTGGACACCGGTGCTGTCCTTCCCAGCCCCAAAGGGCCTCTGGCACTCCGTCCTCCCTCTGGTCCTCACCCCACCCAGAACAGTGTCAGCTGCTCTCCCAGCGCACACAGGAGAACTTGGGGGCTCAGGAAAGTCAGCAAACTTGAAAGGTTGGGGGGAGACGGGACCTGAAGCTCCAGCCGCGGGCTTGTCACTTGGGTGAGATGGATCCCGTCCCTCGGACGCTCTGGGAAGAGGAAGCAGGAGGGGCGCTTAGGCAGCAGGAAGCTGCAAAGAGAAACAGGACATGGGGCGTGGAGACGGCAGGCGCTGAGCGGACCTCTTCTCTCTCGGGGGTCTCAGCGTGTCACCTGCAAAACGGCTTGGCCTCGCCATCCCCAAGGGCCCTCCCGGCTGGTGGCTCTACACCAGGAGGGATGGCATGTGGCTGAAGGAAGGAGAGTGAGTGGGTGGCCAGCACAAGCTGCTGCTCGCTGAGATCTTTGCAGCTCCTTTACCCCCGTTGGAGGCCAGAGACTCGGAGCCACTTGGCCAAGGTCACAGAGCAACTACGTGTCTGGGAGGGGAGGGGAAATGCACTTGACTGGGGGAAGGGGTGGGGGGAACAAATCCTGAGGGTTCGGGTATGTGGAGACAAAAGAAGGCTGTGCAGCTGAGCTTCCCCAGCCCCCAACCTCACACCCCCCAACACAGGAAGAACAGCCTTCACCCAGGCCACAGCTGCCTACCTCTCGCCGAAAGCCACAGATTCACTGAAAACCCAGGCCCCTGCTCTGCCCATTCCCAGCTCCCTGTGCGGGCCTCAGAATTATACACGTGTCTCCCCAATGCACAGAGGGGAAGGCTGAGGCCAGCAAGGGCGAAGGACTTGTCTGAGGCTCCCCCAGGAGACCATGTCAGAGACTAGACTCTAGGTGTCCTAATTTGTGGTTCCCTGCCCTGTGTCCCCCGACTACCACCACCACCAAAATGAAAGATTTATCAAGGGCCCCAGATACTAGCTCTAGTCTGTCTAGCGCTGCTCAGACATGGGCCCAGCCGCATCTGATTCCTGCTGCAATCCCCCACCTTGCGCTGGAGCTCAACCTTGCCAGCCCCAGGGGCTCGGGGAGTGCCTGCTTCACTGCCACCCGTGCAGCCTCCAGGAGAACCCTGGAGAGGCCAGGCCAGAACTGAGCAGCCAAGCTCTGCCCGGCCTTAGCAGGGCCAGCAGCTGCCTTCTGAGATCAACCTAGAGATCAACCCCTACTCCTCCCTAAGCTCACTGCCTCACACCAGCCCAGGGACAGACAAGAAGCCAGAGGCATGGGCCTGGCTAAAACACCACTTTGCCCTCACTTCTCCTCTTGGGTGCTGGGTTCAGGAGCCTGGGTCCTATAGAGGCAGAAATGCTTCTGAGAAAGTTCCCTGTGAATCCCAGAAGGGAAGTTCGCGACGGATTCTGAGGCAGTGGAGAGCTGGGGTCAGGGGATGAGACACCCATCCAGGGTCACATGACAAGTGTGGGCAGAGCTGGCAGGGGAAGTCCACCTGCTGTCCCTGAGCCAGCTGAGCTGACCTGACGCCGGGTTCATGCACAATCCCAGGATGGTCCAGGCAGGCGAGGCTGGGAGCCTCCATCCACAGCTCGGAAGCCCACCAGGCCCACAGCAACCCCACCACCCAAGGGAAATCCCAAAGCCAGACAGTTGTGGAATGAAGTGCCCACTCCTCAGCCACTTACACACCCCCTGCCCTTTGCATATGACTGGGAACCCCTGACATGCAGCCCTGGCCGGATTCTAGTGTGGCCCAGACAAAAAATTTCCGCTGTGGTTTGGAATGGACCATAGCCATCACTTCTTGGGCCCCGGGGGATGTGAGTGCCAGGCACAGGACTAGAAAAGGGGGTGACCCCACCATCAGGCTCACAGAGATGAGTGGGGGGGATTGGCATGAGAGACTGCCCACTGAGGGTCCAATCCTGGCTGGACCACAAATTCACCATGTGACTTCCAGCAAATTCCTCTCCTCTCTGCTCCTCTAGAATGAATATTGCCTCTTGGCTCTTCCTGTCAGGGAATCTGTGGCTTCGAATATTTTACTTTTCTAAGGGAATAGAAGGGACACAAGGGAGACTGAGGCAGAAGGTGTTGAGAAGGAGTGGGACTTTGAGCCCAGAGATCTAAGAGCAAATTCTGGCTCTGCCAGCTACTTGCTGTGTGGCCTTGGGCAAGAGACTTGGCCTCTCTGAGCCCCCATCTTTGCATCAGTAAACCCTATTACAACACTAAGCTTCACATGATTTAAGCCCTTCCTCTCTGCCACTGTTCTAAGAGATTTCTTGCAAGACACCCCCAACCACCAGTGGTGTTGGGGCTCTTACTACCCCTTGTGGGAGATGAGGGAACAAATCTGGTGACCTGGGATCTGAACCCTGACTGTCTGACCCCAAATTCCGTGGTCTTTAGCACCAGCTATACAAGAGGGGTCCTTGTGAAGATTAAAGGAGATTATCTGAGCAAAGTTCCTCGCTCGATGTGCTTAGCACTGGAAGTCACTGTCATATTGTTATTACTGTTTCTCATCTCGCTCTGCTTTCCTTGGTTAATGCTGTGTCCTTGCTTCCTACGATCCAGTGACCTTCCATGCGTCTCTGCAGAGTGCCCCCTGCCCACCATCTGGGAAACACCCGCTGCCCTCTCTGCCCTCCGGGCCCCAGGGCTGTGCCCCTCATTGAGCAGGGGGCTGGGAGGACAGGCCACCTGCTCCGACCCCCTTGGCTGCTCCCAGCATGCAGAGCCCCCAGCCCCATTCTATACTGTCTGTCGGCTGCCTCCCAACACTGGGGAGTTGGGGCGCCAGAGACCGCTGGGTACATTCACAGCTTGGACACGTCTCTCTGAGATGGGCTTTGTTTGCGAGGGAATGTCTGCCCTTGGTGCCAAAAAGCCCGGCATTGGCCAGCCATCCTTTAGGGTCAAGTACACCCAGGGGTGCACCGGATACTTAAGTGGGCGGGGGACGTATGGAGGCTGTCAGAGTCCAGGGCAGGGTCGCGGAGGGGCGTCTGAGGATGAGTGCAGCCAGTAGCCAGCTGGGTCCACACCCCACCTATCTGCCGAGTCCTTTAGGGAGCCCTCGGCTTTACAGGGAGCGCTGGGGTTTGAAATTTAGACAGAGACGATGAAGGTTGTTTCCCCCAAATTCTTCCCTTTACCCACTCCCTCGGCTGGCTTGTTTGCTTGTCCATCCGGTGGTTCACGCAGGAAGTGTTTACTGAACACTACTGGCTGTTGGCACCTGTGACCCACCTGGATCCTGGCCTGTCACCCAGTTGAGCGTGCCCCATCGATGTACCCTGCTCTCCCCTTCTCTCCTCCACTCTCCTGTTCGCCCTCATCAGGCCAGGGGGTGGGGAAGCTGGCGTGGAACTCAGAGGGGTCGCGGTTGTCACCAAGAGGGAGACTGGCTGGTGGTCTTCAGCTGTGAAGTCGGCTTTGGTTTTTCGGTTGAGAATCACACCCACACTTGCAACCTGTGGGAAGGAAGGTGATTGGGGCCAGAATCTGTGTTTTCTGGAAACACCACAGGGCGGTGAAAGGTTTTCCAGGCCCTAACCTCAAGCCAAACAGGCAAGATTTTAATCACTGAACGGTCATTAGGTGTCTCCCATGACCTGGATCCATCCCGACGACCTGAGGACACCCAGAGGAGAAAACCCCGCAGCACAGAGGCCCCCCTCCCCCACAGAGAGCACAACAGAACATCCGTCCAGCACCGACTTTGGGCCAAACACTTTCCATGCATTTGCCCCTTTAGTCCTCAAACCTGTCCCAGGACAGCTGTGATTCTCACTTAATGGATGGGGGAGCCGAGGCTTGACACGCCTTGGCCACACAGCACGTAACTCACACCTGCCCCTCCAAAGCTCCATTTCTGCATTGCTAGGCCACAAAGCCCCACGTTCCTGGTGCCCACCTTATTCTCCCCTGCAAAGCCTCAGGAGCACCGCGTGGAAGGGCAGCATCTGGTGACGAGCCAAGAAGAGGAGCCTGTGGACCCGGAGGACCCAGCACAGCCCCTGCTCAGGAAATGTCTGTTGACAGACGGTCCTGTTTTTGTAAAAACAAAACCGTGGCTACATGTGCATAAAATAGAACTGGGATAAAATACACCCAACTGTTAATATTCTAATGGAGAGGAGAAGGAATGAATATTCTTTTTGTTTTCTCTGTGTATCTGTATTCTCCAAATTTGCTACGGGAAAAAAAAGGAAGGAAGGAAAGAAGAGAGAGGAAAAGAAAGAAAAAGAGAGAGAGGAGACAGGAAGAAAGAAAGAAAGAAAGAAAGAAAGAGAAAAGGAAAGAAAAGAAAAGGAGAGAAAGAAAGAGAAGGAGGGAAGGAGGGAGAAAAAAAATAAAATGGAGATTAGATATGGATCCCCGAGCTGTCCACCCAACTTGGAGCTCTGAGGGTTTCAGGGAGGCGTGGCCTGATATGGCCGTGGTTGGCAGGACAGGCTTCCCAGTGAGTGGCCATTTGGCTCCAGACACAAGAGAGGACCAGGACCAGTGTCCCTGGCCAGCCTCCAGAATTCTCTCTCGGGGTCAGAAGACATCATTTTGAGCATCTTGGGGCACAGGTAGATGGGGGAGGCATAGTAGCTTTGGGGGCTGGTGGTCAAGGATGAGGACTTTGGGGTCAGGTGGACCTGGGGGGGTCCCAGCTCCCCTTTTAATTCAGAGAGTACCCCCTGGAGCAAGTCGTTGGCTCTGAGAGCCTCAGTTTCCTCATCTGCTGAACAGAGGACCTGCTGGTCCCTGGCACGTAATAGGAGGTGCTCACACCAAGGCAGCTCCTTGGTCTTGGCTTCCCAGCCCCAGTGGCCTTTGGCCAAAGCCCTGGCACTCAGGCTGGGAGTCGGCTGGAGGGGAACCGAGCCTAACCCTGTTGCTCACAGGGAAGAAGCTGAGGTTCCGGGATGGGAGAAGGTAAAGGCAGGGCAGGACCCCCACCCTCCACCACGCCCCGCGGTCCCTTCCAAGCCTCGTGCACCTGCGCAGAAAGTGTGCGGCTGCCCTAGGAGGTCCGAGATCTGTGCCAGTGCTCCCTATGTGTGGTCTGAACACCTTCCCTGTGGTGGGCACCTCCCCTCCGCCCCCCTCCTCCAGCCCAGCCCAGGTGGGGTTCAGGACCCGAGGACTAACAAAGTTCTCCTTCTTGCTCTCCTTCTGAGTCAGCCCCACTGCACCACGGAGGTGACTCAGAGGAGACACAGCCCGAGCCACACCCCATCCATCCCTGGAGAGGGGAGCTTCACCTCAGGGCCGGGGTTCCCAGAGTCTGCCTCGCCCCACCTCCACCTCTCAGGCCTAGGAAGAAGAGGCTGGAGGTTGGAGGAATGGAGGGGAAGGAGAGAAAGAAGCAGGAGGGGGCTGGACACCAGGCTGGGCCAAGGGTTCCAGACCTCTCTCGACAGCCCCCGCCAGAAGGTCTACTGTGGAGATGGTGAGAAATCCAGGGCGCCCCGTTATTCACATTTGTGCAGTTGCTCATTTGTCCAACAAACATTTGTGAGGCTCCCACTCTGTGCCAGACGCTGGGCTGGGCCCCGGGGTCTGAGATGAATCAGACCCAGTGCCAACTCCCCGGGGGCTCCCATTCTGCTTGCTGGAGGAGACAGACATGGAAACAAATCATTAAAGACATGAATGAAACTCTTTGAGATAAAAATACACGGGATCTGCGAGCACAGAAGGGCCACTGAGATGACAAACTTAGCGTTTTATGCAAATTTAACTGGGGGAGAACTCATGTACCAGCCCTGAGCTGGGAGGGGAGAAGCCGGGGGGGGGTGGCACTGAGATCTTGAGGGGTACCGAAGGCTCCCCCCACCGAGAGTGATCTTCCCACCTGCCGCCCGCATTCCAGTGCCCCTCTGGGAAGCGCTACCCCTCTAAAATTCGGGACCGGGGAGAGGCCCTCCAGAAGACAGGAATCGGATTCAGATTCAAAGGTTCCATTTCTAGGCCTTGATCGGCAGCAGCCCACTTAGTCTGTGACCCTACAAGTTACTCAGCCACTAAACCTTAATGTTCTCATCTGCCGCGTGGGGCCCTGGATTGGAATATAATTCTCATAGCCGATATTTGCAGAGCATTTGCTGTGTACCAGGCACTGGGCCAAATGCTTTGCATATGTTACCTTGTTCAGTCCTTACATCCGCCCTGTGAGGTAAATGCTATTAATAGAAGACATCGCTTATCCAATGAGAGCAAAACCAGCGGTTGGTTAATAGAAAAAATATTTAAAGCGGGACATCTTATGATACATAAAATAAGCATTTATTGAACGTAACACGTGTGTGTGTACATTTATTAGACGATCTTTTGACGCAGAGCCAAGGCTCTTTGAGACCGAGGCCTCTGGCCAAAGTCCTACCTTGTTTTTCTTTTTCTTTTTTTCTTTTTTTCTTTTTTCTTTTTTTTAAAGATTTTATTTATTTATTTGATACACAGAGAGAGATCACAAGATCACAAGTAGGTGGAGAGGTAGGCAGAGAGACAGGGAGAGGAGGAAGCAGGCTCCCTGCCGAGCAGAGAGCCCGATGCGGGCCTCGATCCCAGGACGCTGAGATCATGACCTGAGCCGAAAGCAGAGGCTTCAACCCACTGAGCCACCCAGGCGCCCTACCTTGTTTTTCTTGCATAAAACAAATCTGTACTGCGAGGTCATGGTTCCGTGTGGGTTCCTTTAAAGAAGTGGGAGACCTTAGAGGCGCTTATGAAATGATCGGGAGGCAGAAGCTGTCTGGATCTTTAATAACTTCTCCCCAGTTCTCACCTACACCTAATCCAACCGAACGTTTTGGTGGATTTTAACCATTGTTTCCCCCAGTCTTTTTTGCCTTTCGTCTTGCCCGTACCTCATTCATCAGCATTTTGTTTTCTTTCTCGGACAACTCTCCTTGACTGGATCTTTCCAAGGCTTTTTCTTACTTTCCAGAGACACAAGAACCCTCTGTCCTGCTCTCATTCCGGTCCTGCTCCTTGGTTTAGCAGCCCCAGGTTTGGGGACAGACCTCGCTGAGCCACCAGGAGGACCTTGATGGCGCGAGGCGGTGGCCACCCAGCCTGGAACATTCAGAACCCTGCGGCATCCACTAATCTGCCTTTCAAAGGATTGGAGAACGTTTATAAATCTAGAGAAGAGAGGCCAGTTACGGCAGCCTGTACCGTTCTGTCCCCATTTTACAGGTGAGGAAATTGAGGGACGTGACGTCATTTCCCCCAAGGCCTCTCTAGGCTTGGTAGAGCTAGGACTTGACCCCGTCCTGTCATCTGGCTCCATGTTTTTTATCCTCAGATTCTGCGGCCTCTTTAACATTCTGAGACCTGGGAGCCCCTGGCTTCCCGGCTAGAAGGACTAAAGTGTGTTGTGATGTCCCACGTGGGACCTGAGGCTTGTTTAAAAATTCAAGCACCACGCCCATACGAGGATGAAGATCACTGCTCTCGGCGTCCGGGCCGTGTCTCCCCCAGGTCTGTGTCCCCAAGCCCGGGGCTTACGAGTGTCTGTGGAGTTGGATGGGAGCGTTAGGTTATCTTCTGTCTGCCTGTGAGTGTCCCCAGTACCTGCTCGGAGCAGACGCCGGGCTGGGGGCTGGGCTATAACAGGGAGGAGAAGCAGGTGTGGTCACTGGCTTCACTGGTGGTCACTGGCTTCACTGAGCTCATCCTCCCTGGGATCCTTCCAAGGCCTCTCACAGCCAAGCCTCCTCTGGCTCAGACTCCCTCTGGGGGGACATGGGAGACAGTGAAAGTGCAAAGGATCCCGACTGGGGGGTCAGATAGATCTGAATTCCAAGTTTGAGCCCGCTGCTCACTGGCTGTGTGACCCTGGGCCAATGGTGACCTCTCTGAGCCGCGGCGGGAATGATGTTACTACAGGCTCTCCGTGGGCAGACACCCGCGAGCGGCCGGCACACAGTGGGGCCGGGATGGAGGAGCTCCTGCGAGCCTCTGCGACAGGAGGCCCCTGGACAGGGAGGTGCTCAGCCGTGGTCAGGTTACTGGGCAGGCAGCCCTGAGCAGCTTCCGACAGTTGGTGGCTGTGGAGAGGGACACGGTGAACGGGGGAAATGAAAAGAGGCCAGACGCTGTCCAGGCCACAGCACGCAAGGGGCGCCTCACTCAGCCACCCGTCCCTCCCAGGCTCAGAAAGGGGAAGGCGGCCCAGACCGGGAAGTGGTCGACTTCTGATGACCACCTCACGGGGACCGCGCCAGCCCGAGCAGGAAGTGGTCGGCCCCTTCCCAGCCCCCACGCCAACCCAGGCCCTGCCTGAGCTCACACTTGGGAAACAGCTGGGCCCGAAAGTCCCTTTCTCTGGTCTGTTCTGGGGGCAGCGCTTTATTCTTAGAAAACCAGCTCTGGCTGGGGCCCCCGACTTTGTGGCCGGGGGTCTGCCGACCAGGGTTCTCATCCCAGCTCTGACACTTCCCTGGGCTGAGGCCCTCGCCAAGTTGCTTCCCTGTCTGGACCTGTTCCCCATCTGTCAGATGGGGTGATCATCCCCCACCTGCGACCTCAGAGGGACCATGAACATGGAGAGTCCTGAAAGGTCAGAGCTGGAAAGTCCCCAGGGGCTCCTCTGCGCCCACGTCTCATGGATGAGGAGACCGAGGCCAGAGAGGAAAGGACACACATGAGTGATCACAGGGATCTCACACAGCAGTGACAGTTGAGGTTTGGGGAAGAGCACTGGATTGGGAGCCTTCCCTGCAGTGAGACCTTTGTCAAGTCCACCAGCCTTTCTGAGCCTTTTTCTACAACAGCAGAGCAAGCCTTATCTCTCAGAGTTGTTGTGGAGCTCACCTAAAATGAAGCGTATGGGGGTGCCTTGTAAGCCCTAGCGTGCTTGACCGGGAATGGCTTCCCAACTGAGGTGGGGCTGGACTGGAACTCAGACCTCCGAGGCCATGCTCTCTGCTGCCCCCTACCCGAGACTTCGTGTACAGGGAGTGGGATCTAGGCTTCCAGAACTGCCTGGGGGGGAGGCCGGCTCTTGCTTTGCTCCATCCTCTCTGCTGAGAGATGACAAGTTTCTTTTCCCTGATTCCACTGAGTCACTGGAGGCCACACTTCGGGGGGGGGGGCGGCTGGGTGTGAAGAATTCACCTCACCCATGTCAGCAGCCAGAGATGCTGATCACGCCCACCCCTGGCTTACTCTACCCACCAACTCACCCTTCCTGCAGGCTACCAGAGCCCCCCAGGACCCCAGAGCCCAAGCAGCCTTGGTGGTGCGGGTTGCAGGAGTGAAGAGGCTGGACCAGCCCCTCCACACCGGGCGTCCCGGATGCTGCCTGGCACAGGCCTCCCAGGCCTTGGGCTGCAGGACAGAGGCCTCAGCCGAGGGAGTCCTGGACGGTGGAGCCGGGAGAGGAGTTAGACATTAGCCCATCCAGGGGCCAGAACTGGGGCCCATGGGTCTGAAGAAGAGCTGGAAACCCCCAGACTACACACAGACTTGTGACGTGTGTGATGTGTGTGGTTGTGTGCCTGTGAGTTGTGTGTAGGGGTGACTGTGTGTGAGTAGCTACATTTCCTGAGGGGAGTGCCCAGATTTCATTAAAATTTCACAGCAAAATTTAAAAGTTTAGGACCAATGTGCTTTCTCCATTGTCCCATTTCATGAATGAGGAAAGTGAGGCACAGAGAGACGAAGTGACTCACGGTCTTAGAGGCATGATGGGAGGGGGGTACTTGGTGCTCCAATTATGACCTTCCTTTTTCTGGCTCAAAAATCGTCCCTGGGAAGTTCAAAAGAGATCTCGACCCCATTCCCCACCCCAGGACTTTGAGGGTGGCTGGGGCTGGGGGAGATTGGGCTCCCCCATGAGAGAGGAAAGGTTATTTTAGGTTCCCTAAGCAGATCCCCAGAGCTCCTACCATGACCATGACCATGACCATGACCATGATCATCAGCGTCATCACCACCAACCAGCACCACCAGCAACATGGGATTTGCCCTACAGTCTGGACCAGTCAGCTTCCTTCCACCAAAGCGGAAGCTGGGATACTCAGCTCAGGTCTTATCTAGAACCCAGTGCAGCCAGCCCAAGGGTGGTATGTAAACCATCCTCTGGCTCTAAGGTGATGAGGGCATTCTCAACTGAAAATACCCATTATGAAATGAGCTCGTTGACCTGTCCCTCATATCAGGTCCCCTTAGAGCTAAGTAGGACAGGTAAGCCCTTATCCAATTAAGATTGAGAAAATGTGCATATTATTCCTTCCATATTTTCACAAATACCTATTATTTATCATTTCAGCTGACACCTCTCCAGCACCGACTGAACACTTTTCTAAGTACTTTAGATATATGAGCTAATTCAGTCCTTGCTGCAACTCTGAAATACATAGTATTATTATCCTCATTTTATAGTTGGGGAAGCAAAAGCACAGAGGTCAAATAACTTGTCCAAGGTCACAAACCCAGCAGATGGCTAGGCCAAGTTTGGAACCCATCATCTTCTCATCAGGGTATATGCTCTGAACCATTACATGACACTGTTGGCCTGGAGGAGTATGGACAAGGCCAAGAAAACCCCAGATGCTCACCCCCCACAAATGACCGTGATCTCTTTGAAGGCATGGGCTATATCATTCTCACTGCTGTGTTCTCAGGACCTAGCACCAGGCCTGGTACACAGAAGGGGCTCAATAAATGTTGGTTGAGTAAGCGATCAATTGATTACACTGACCTGAGCCACACTTGAGGACAATCACTGAAGCTGCAGTTCTTCTTCCAGCCAACAGGGGGCAGCATGTATAATAAGGTGAGACATCCATTAGCAGCCAGGAAGAAGGAATTAGGAGAAAAAGGAGATACTTTGTGGCAGGCATGAACAGTTATTGAAGAAAATCAACTTGAAAAAAGCCCTGGATCCCACCATGAAAAGATTCCATGGCTAATGTTCTTAAACTGACGGCTGAGGAAACTGAGGTCCAGAGATGGGTAGGTTCTTGACCATAGTCACACAAGTGAGTGACAGAGCCAGGCTTGGGACCCAGGTCTCTTGGCCTCTTTCTTCACCAGAATGGTATAAATAGCTGTCAGGTTAGAATATGGACCAGGCCTCCCCTAGTTTGTCAGGACAAGGTGGGCCCTGACATGGCAGATGCTAGACGTTACCGACTGGGGGCAGCCCTTTGTGCACACGGCCAGGTTGCCCCCTGGTGGCTATAACTGGCAGGTACCCAGAAGCATAGTCAAGATTTTGTCTATGTACCAGCCAATGGGATGCATTTCCTCCTCACTGGTCCAGGTCTGGCCTCAGGCTGTTGGAAAGACAAGGCACCAAGAGGATCAGGTTGCAGTCCTTCCCAGGACTTGCAGTCCATGGATGAGGCAGGATGGCCCCTGGAACAGGACAGAGAGCACGTGTGCCTGACCTCCCAGGGTCACAACCAGTGGCCACCCCGTGCTCCTGCACCCTGTCCAGTACGGGGGACGCCCCATGTCTTTCAGGCCCACCAGATCCCATGCGGTAGCTAGTCAGATTTTCCCCAGTGACTGTTAGGAAACTGAGGCTCAAAAATGGGACCTTATTTTGCTCCAAGTCCCACAGTTAGGAAACAGAGAGGCCCCAACCCCGCAGATCCCAGGTCAAGGTCTTGTTCAACTGCCCCGTGTGATCACCACCACAGCTCGGAGCGAGCGTGGTTATCTTGTACTGGGGTGGTCTTGGAAGGTTCCTGGGGGGAAGCGGGGCTGCACCACTTCAAAGGCCAAGCCAGCTCCTTATGGTGACATCACCCGTTGACAATGACGACAGCCACCACCACAGCGAATACCCTCGATTAAGTCTTTAGTGCTGCGCGTGGTTCGTCCACTTAACAAATATTGATCAAGCATCTCCTCCTATGTCTTAGCTGGGGGGTCACAACAGTGAACAAAACAGACAAAAGTGCCTGTCCTCAAGGAACTTGCATGCTGGACAAAGGAGATAGCTAACGAGCAAAATTAGTAATTCACATACATAGTGTGAGGAGTGGTGATAAATTTTGGAGGAAAAGTAAGGAAGAAGGATGGAGAGAGGGGTTTGGGGGGGCTGTATTTTAAACTGTGTGGTCGGAGTAGGTTCTCCCGAGATAATACATGAGCAGAAAACTGAAGGAGAAGGAAGTGAGCCATGTGGGTGTCTGAAGGAACAGTATTCCGGACAGAGGGAACAGAGAGTGCAAAGGCTCTGAGACAATAGTCTCATTTATTCTTCTTGGTCAACCTTGAGTTGTAACCATCATTTTTCCCATTTCATAGATCCTCCAGGTTAGGGAACACTTTCTATGTCTGGTAGGGAAGATGGAGAACTGAGGCCCAGAATGGTCATACCCAAATTCACCTATGAATTCACCCTACCCTTAGAGTGAAGGGGCTCTCCTACTTAGAGGGGCTTGTAGCCCAACCCACTTCCAGGGAGGGTGACTGAGGAACATCAGTGACCAATCTCAGCCTGACCAGCCACTGCCCGCGAACCAGAGGTCAGTCTGTGGTTGGGGTCAGAGGTCAGTCTGGGTCTGAGGTTTGTGGCTGGATCCGGGGGTCAGTCTGTGGCTGGGATCAAAAGTCAGTCTGTGGCCAGGTCGAGAGTCAGTATATGGTTTGGTTCAGGGGTCAGTCTGTGACAAGGAACAGCAGCCAGTCTGTATTCAAATCAGGACTCTGTCCATCCCCAGGGTCAAAGACCAGATGGGCCAAGGTCAGAGCTCAGTCGTGGTCAGAGTTGGGGTGTATGTCTGTGGGATAAAAGCTGCCAACTAAGCTGCATCAGCCAAAGTCTGATCTCAGAGCCAGGCTGGGACAAGCCATCAGGTGCTCTAACCACTGAGCCTAAGTCCTGTCAGGCACAATGAAGGGCAGAGGGAACCAACCAGTTCCCTCCATCCCCCATGGCAGCCTTAAAAAGTCTGGGCAACCCAGCCCAAAGTCTCGCCATTATTCCAACAGCCTGGAGAACTTAGTTAATCTAATACTCACCTACTCCCATTTAACAGATGGAGAAACTGAGCCCAGAGGGGGCCAGGACCTGAAGACTGAATGAATGTCATACTGAAGATGAAGGCACAGAAAAACCAGAGCACAACTCTCCCCTAAACACCCAGAGATCTAGGCTGAGTCCAGCAATGGGCCTTCTACCTGCTTAGTCACTGTTTGCAGGGAGAGAGGTTTGAGGGAGCCAAGGCCCCCGCGGGGAGGCTGCTGGGCATAAAAGGGAAAACAAAAGCCTCAAGTAGGAATCAAGGGCTCTTGGATTCTGGTCCCTATTGATGGACTTAGTTCCAGATTCCAGAAGGGCCTGTTCATTTGTTTATTCACTGTTACCTTCCTAGGTAACTTCTCGAGACCTCAGTGTCCTCATCTGTAAAGTGGGCAGAATGCACTTTCCGGGATTGTCGTGGGGGTCACATGAGAAAACAGGCAGGCAACGCATGGTTCCTGAGCACAGAGCGTGTGTGGGGCTGTGGCAGATGCCATCGGTGCCCTGCCCGCTCCTCTCACACTTGCCTTTCTGTGCCCATGCCACCTGGGCAGTTTCCAACTGCAGCGCCTGCGACCCCCTACCTGACCGCTTTCCCTGGCCGCAGGGGTGCGCCAGGCCTAACCCTAACCCTAACCCAAGCCAGAGTGCCCGGGAATTAGCACTTCCCTGGAGGGGGTGCTCAACCAAGGAGTGAGGGGCAGCAGGAACTGGGGAATAGAAATCCAGCTCTTTCCCCTGGGCTAGATGAGTCTGAGCACTCTGCCTGTCCCCTGCCCAAGCAGTAACTTACGCCATGTCACACTCTTTGCAGGCTCCTTCCCTCCCTCTCGCCTGCCTCCTCAGTCCCCAGGAGTTAACAACCCACAACTCAAGTCCTAATTGCAGGGTCTGCTTTTTGATCAGCCCAGCTAAGGCAAAAGCACACTGCAGGCGTCATCTGTCATCTCATTTGGTCTTCGCAACAACCCTGAGAAGCAGGTCTCACTGCCGCATTCCACAGCGCCCAAGGTTCAGAAGGTTGGAGACCCTTGTCAAGGGTCACACAGCCGGTAAGTGGCAGAGCTAAGATTCCTCCCCAGGACTGTCTGTCTCCAGAGCCAACACCCTCAACCATGATTATGCAGCCCCCGGCCCCCTGGGACCTCCCGCATAATGGAAGGACAAGCCAGGACTGAGTGTGGAAGGAGGTAGGTGCTGGTGGCAGCGTTATCATTCAGGCAACGGTCCCTCGGCAAGCCAAGCGTGCTTCATGGGGACCTGGGACTTGACCTGGGTGTTGAAGGATGCCTAGTAGTCCAGGTGGTGAAAAACGAGAATGCACTCTGGGCAGAAGGAAGAGCATGTATACAGGCTCAGAGGCACGAAAGCGGATGCCAAAAGCAATGGGGCTGTGGCCAATGTGATGCCTTCAGGGGAGTCGTGGGAACCCTGCACGACGGGGGCCACTGAGCCCAAGGGGGCACCAGAAGGCTGGCAGAGGCTTGAGCCGGCAGCAGCATGCGGTCAGATGGGGTGGCCCTGGTGGCAATATGGGGGGGGGGTGCTTGATGCACGTGCTCAACACATATGTATTTCAGTCTTGACTATTAATCCTTTATTTCATGATCTGAGCTTTTGCATATTATTATGAAAACCTCTTCCCCAATGTAAGGAATAAGCATTCTCTTGTAAAAATTTCAAATTTTGTTCTTTCTCACGTAGGGCTTGCAATAACTTGAAATGTATGTTGATGTTTGGTGTGAGGTAGGGGATCTCGTTTTACCCTTTCTATCAGGGTAACCAGCTGACCTCGCACCATTTCTTTTATAACTAGGTCGCTCTGCAAAGGCTGATTTCTGCTGTATGCTACATCCCATTTATAAATGGATATACTTATAGGCTCTCTCTTTCACTGTTTAACTATATTCCCCTATTTACTATAGCTTTATAATGAGTCATGGTATCTGCAAAGACAAGTTCTTCTTTATTCTTCAAAATTGTGTTAGTGTATTCGTTTCCTATCGCCGACATACCAATTTACCATAAATGGAGTGGCTGGGAACAACACAAGCTTCTCCTATAGTTCTGGAGGTTGGAAGTCTGAAATCCAGTTCCCTGGGCTGTGAAGCCAACATGTTGGCAAGACCGCGTTCCTTTCTGGAGGGAGGGAGTACCCATCTCTCTGCCTTTGTTGGAGTCTAGCAGCCACCTGTGTTCCTTGGAGCACCTTCCTCCGTCTTCAACATGCACTGCCCCTCTCCACCTGTGGACCTGTGAAACTAGAAACAAGGTCTCTGCTCCCCAAAGACAAGCGTGGGACAGGCATAGGGTTCAGGTTATAGACATTTTCCATTCGAAAAGGGAGAAGATGAAAGAAAAAAAAAAACAGTTCCCAGTCCAAAGCAATTTCAACATCCAAAAGAGCAAACGCCACTGTGTTTCAAAGCCTGGGAAAAGCCCTCTGTGGTTTGCAGCTCTGCATCCTGTATGTGAAACAACACAACTATGAAAACGGCCGACCTTACCTCACGCCAGATGTAAAAGTAAACTCAAATGAATTATAGACCCAAATAAGCATTATATTAAATGAAAAGGCCAGACACAAAAGAGCACAGAGTGTATAATTCAACGTATATGAGATTCTAGAGAAAACCAAGCTACAGCTATAGAAAGCAGACCTCCCACGGCCAGGAGGCGGGAGGAAGGACCTGACCACAAAGGATGTGAGGCAAGTTTGGGGAGGTGATGGGAATGTTCTCTATCTTGATTGCGGTGGCGGTTCACAACTGTGGAAAAAAGGAAAGAGGGAAAGAAGGGAGGGGGGAGTGAGGAGGGGCGGGAGGAATAGGGACATGAGGAGGGAAGAGGCAAGTCTAGCAGGTCCAGGGTGGGGGCTGGCCTCTGTCAGCCAGGGGGTCCGGCTTCAGCCTGCTAGACCCCCAGATGCGTCCACTGGAGTTGCGGCCCCCGGACCTCTGGGGAGGGCAACTTCGGCTCCCACCTTTCCAGAACAGAAAATCGACGAGACACTTGGGTTTTTCTCAGCAACCTTCTTGCTGCACCAACGCCTTGCTGGGTGATCTTTCCAAACCACGTCTCTCCGAGCCCTCATTCCCATCAATCAGATGGGGGTATCGGGGCGGGCAATCCCTGCCCGCTCGGCCTCAGGCGCTGTCCCAGAGGAAGAGGATCGGAGGACCCGGGCTCTGCCTGGTACCGAGGGACGGGCCCTGTGCCACAGGCTTGACACGCCTTTTCTTAGCACAGCTTGCAAATGAGGAAACTGAGGCTTCTCTGGTCCTAAGAGTTTTCTCTCTGGGGAGGTCAGTTTCACCAAAGCTCATTTCACAAATAGGGACGCTGAGGCTCGAGGAAGCGACCAGTCTGTCCTAGAGGCTTCTTGAAGGAGGCCAAGTCCCAGGTTCAAGAAGAAATTCTTTTCCTCCCAGCCCAAACGTGAGCAAACAGCTTGCCCTGCCCCTCCCAGGCCCCTTTGTTCACCTGGAAGTCAATGTGAGGGCTAATTTTTTTTTTTTTTTACTTCCTGTTTTTTGAGACTGACACCGAGGGGCCATGCCAGCGCCTTCCTTGGAGCATGTCGGCTCCCACCACCAGCCAACCACTGCTGCAGCGGCTGGAGCTCCACTCTGATCTGCCCAGCCCCCCGCCGTGGTCCCAGGGAGGTACTGACAGACACCCCTGCCCAGGCTGGGCGTCCCTCAGAGCAGAAGTCACCACCCCAGCAGATGCTCTGGGGAAGGGGCTGTTGAGCCCCTCACACTGGAGCAGGAGCTTCAAACTTCCCAGCCGCAGCCCAGAGCACGGCTAGCCCTCACCCCCTCATCCAGCTGCTTCCCGCAGACCTGCTCCTGCGCACACCCCAAAACCACATCCAGGGTGAGGCTGCTGGTGCCGACCCAAAGCCACGGCACCGTGGGCTTCCTGGGGGAGGCAGCATGTCCTGGGCACTGGCTCCTTAGAGGGCACTTTCAAAGTCCCCATCCAGTCTCCTCCTAGCCTGAAACTCCTGTCATCCCAGCCTAACCCCCCACATGGCTATGCATTTCTGAGACGCCGACCCCATAATACCAGTATGAATAAGGGTTGGGGGGACAGTTACTGTTATTTATTCAACCCTTCATAAACGTCAGGGGCTGAACTACGAACTTTAAATACATCTCATTTTAATCCCAAACAAGCCTATGAGAAAGGTACTGTGATTCTCCCAATTTTGTAGATGATGGAAATTGAAGCTCAGAAAGGTTAAGTAACTAACCCAATGTCACCCAGCTAGAAAGGGGGGGCAGGATTAGAACCTGCTTCCTATAGTACGTTGGCCTCCCGTAGCCACACGCCCTGTTGGTCCCTCTCTGAGGTTTCCCTGGACACAGCCCATCATACCCCAGGGAGACACTGTTCTGAGCAGCAAGGTGGCTGCACTTGGGGACCAGGAATGTGTGCTGCCCTACTCAGCCCTGCAAGCCCCTCCTTACTCCCCCTGCCCTGCTCAGACCAGGACTGCTCAGTCCTAGAGTAGGGCTATTTGGGTCCCCTCCAGACCCTCGCATACCCAGCACCCACCCTGCCAGTCAGAGCTGGGCAGTCAGCCCAAAGTTCCCCTTGGGACTCTGTTTGCTTCCAACTCCCCAGGCCACCAGCAGATCTATTCCTCATCTCATTTCGATTATTCATTTATTCAGTGGGTTTAGGGGCAATCAGGAGGCCCTAGGCACCCTGGAGTGACCAGATCGGCTGAAGGCCAGGCCCAGTCTCTGTGTGGACACTAATGCCTTATCAAGGCTCTGGAAAGGTCAGCATTGTGGAGGCCCTGGGCTGCTGCACGTGGCTGCTGTGGTCAGTGCTGGGGCAGGAGCCAGTGTCCAGGGCCATGCCTGTCTGCCCTGGCATCAGCCCCTGCTTGCCAGAAAAGCCTGGAAGGAGAGGAGGAACAGAGGGGGCAGGTAGGCCTGTGGGGGGTCCCCTGGCTGTGCAGTAACCATAGGGAGAGGCAGGGCCGGCCTTCTGGAGAGCCTTCACATCGTCCCCCAGGCCCCCCACAACCACACAGTTTCCCTTCACCCCTCCTTGACTGGTCCCTAAGTTGTGGAGGCAGCAGAAGGACCCCAGATATGAAGTTCAAATATGAATAGGCGGACCCAAGCATCCCTCCCCCGATGACCATGACCATCACTGAAGCCCATGAGCACCCACACTCCTCCTTGCTGCCTATGTGTCTCCATGTGCCACTCATACCCCTTTTCGGGGCCCCCATGTCCTGAAGGCACCCCAAGCCCCGGGAGTTAAGAGTAGCCGCTCCCTTCACACCCTCCCTGCCATCCCTTGCTCTTTCTCGGAGGTGAGCCCTGTTATCAGCCTGATACCTACTCCACAAATGTTTTTCTGTGCATTTAAAAAACCTACAGGGATATTATCTAGATCTTCGCATGCAGGACTTACTTTATGTAAATAGGACCACACTACATCAGCTTTTCTCTAAATTGCCTTTTTAAAAGCAGTGTGAAGATCTTTCTGCATTTGTATATACAGACCTATCATCGTAATTGTTAACTGTTGCAGATTTTATACTGAAAAGAAAACAAAACAGAAAGGCTAAATCATCCGTATGCCATAGCTTTTCTCTTAGCTTGTAAATATGGTATCTTTCATATCCTTTTCCTAAGATCATCAGGAAAAAACTGTAGAGAAGGTATATGCTCATTCAACCCCCCACACACATTTTCTAACAAAGCGGAATTGGGCTAGTTACGCTGCTCTATAATTAGCCTGTCCATTTAGCAGGCTGGCTC
The DNA here is from genome assembly GCA_002007465.1 of Ailurus styani. Taxonomy (NCBI): domain Eukaryota; kingdom Metazoa; phylum Chordata; class Mammalia; order Carnivora; family Ailuridae; genus Ailurus; species Ailurus styani. The sequence goes on from LNAC01000030.1 coordinate 8,567,637, forward strand.
GGAGATTTCTCCATATGAGTGCATTTTGATGTTACCTGATTCTTCCACTGCTGAACAGGACTCCATGGCATGGCTATGCCACAACACACCCACCATTCCCCCTCTGATGGGCCTTTGAGTCCGTTCCAGGCCTTTGCTATCTCTGAAATGAACAGCCGTCCATATAGGCCCCTGAGCCTTCCTTCGCACCACCGTATGGGGTGTGTGTGTGTGTGTGTGTGTGTGTGTGTGTGTGTGTGTGTGTGTGTGTTGCAGGGAGGGTGGTCAGAACATAAGGCCGGATCTCCCACCCCACCCACATCCATAACCCTTCCTCCTCTGAGACCCAGAAAGCCTCCAGGGACTAAGAATGAAAAAGGAAGCCCCTTTGCCCGCATTGAGGCCACACGTTTACTGAGCTGCCCCGTCCACAGTGACCACGGCCCAGGTTTGGGGCGAGGCTGGAAGCAGCCTCCGTGCTGTTCCTCTCACACCCCCTTGTCTTAGCCACCCCTTGCCATTCTTCCTCCGGCAGCATGGACCCCTGATGCGGGCCCCCTGTGTGGCCCTGGCAGGCTTCAAAGGCCAATCGGAAAAGGGGGGGTGGTGCTCCCAGGCAGGGTCTCTGGGGTCCGATGGCCACTCAGCTGCTTTTCCGTCCAATTGCGTCAAACTGATGTGAAGCTAAAAAGCTCTAAGATTGAAGCAGGAAAATTGGATCCACTATTGATCCTCGTCACTTGGGTGACTTTTGTGACCCACATTAGCTACCACACCCAGCCAAGAGTTACTGCCCTCAAAACAGTGTGTATGGTGGGGGGAGGTCGAGGGTGAAGATACAGACAGAAGGGTGGGGGCTGGGGTAGGGGGACAAGTGACCTTTCCTCTGCCCCCAGAAAACTTGGCAGGTGAAGATTGCCCGGCAGGAAAAAAGCAGTCAGAGAAGGGCGCACCTCTGTTCCCCGCGGGATGTGGGGAAACCACCTCAGGCCATTTTGGGGCATGACTGCCGCCCTGGCAACAGGCCTACTGTGTGTCAGGCCAGGGTGCTCTTTAAAGTATGTAATATCCTAACCATGTTCAAACTCATGTTCTAGAAACAGAATCCTGGATAGTCAAGGCCAGGGCCTTGGAGACTAAATGGAGCAGCTACACCCAAGCTGGCTCTGAGAAGTGGATTCCTGAGCCACCCCAGAGAGTGTGATTCTGCATGTCTGGGGTGGGGTCTGAGCACAGGGATCGTGCATAAGTTTCCATGCTCAACATCCTTCATTTCTAACCCAGTTGTGTTCTCTCGAGTCTTGGGAGGGCAGAGACTCCTGTGGGGGTGAGGGGGCCGAGTGGTGGGCTCCCAGGCTCCGTACCACTTCCACTGGAGTGTTGTCATCCTCCTCTATATTCTGTATTTCCCCTGGAGAAAGGCATCTTCAATTGATTTTAAGACACGCCAGGGTCTTATGCACTGTGAAGAGAAGGATTGCCAGTTAAACTAAGACAAACTATAGATTACGAAGTTCATCTCAATTTCAGAGATGTTAAAGGTGAAACACGCATTCTAGAAGCCACAGAATGGTGGCATGGCGGTCATGCCCTCCACTGACATCCTACAACTCTCAAGGAGGTCTTTTTACGTCTTCCACAGGACCCCAGGGCCCCAGGTGCTCTGACCCTGGTCTAGATCTCCAGCCACCTCCCAAACCACTAACCTCTTCTCTGTGCTCTTGCTCTTTGGCCATCTTCCTTCAGGCACTTGTATCCTTCTTGTCCCCTTCCACCACAGGGCCTTTGCACAGGCGGTGCCTGCTTCCCTTTCCCCTTCACCTGTTCATACTGAAAAATACAACCCAATTGCCACTTCCTTAGGAAGGCCTTCCCTGACCAACTTTCCCAGGTCACACCCCAAAATCCCTGGCCACCACATTCTACTGCCTCATGTCACGTTCACGATCCTGGTGTCAGCCACAATCTCACCTTGTGGTACATGATCGGGTGATGAATGTCAGACTTCCCTGACTGACTGTAAATCCCATGCAAGTAGGGACTGCCCTGTTTTGACTTGCTGTCGAATCCTTTGCATCTAACACCGTGCCTGACACATTGTGGGCAAGCTGGACTCTACACACGTGGGTGCCTGTCCCCTCCCATATGGGGCTCTGGGTGTTCGTACCTTGAGAGAGGCCATACTGCCCCATGCCAGCCTCACTGGCTCGGTTGTGGGGATACAGAGATGGCAGCTGGTGCAGACGAGTGCACATGACAGCGGCCTCACCTCTTCCACCCTGGCTTCGGCACTCAGCCAGCCTGTTTGCTCAGCCGCCCCACGGAACTCTGTTCTGCTCTCCTGCTCCTCCCCACCCAGCTCCACCTGCCATTCACTCAGGACCAGACAGGAGATAGACCAAGACCACCTGCAGGTCTGTCCACCAAAGCTAGCAGGCGAAGGAGGCGCTGAGAATCAGACCAAGGAGGGAAAGTTCTGGGGAAAAAAGCATTATCAAGAGTCTAGGAGTCAGGCGTCTGAGTTGGGATCATTGCCCAGCGCAGGCAAGATCGATTTCTCCGCAACTCAGTTTCTTCATCTGTGAAATGAGGACGACAAGAGCAGCTTCGAAGGGGGGTTCTGAGGAACACAGAAGGCACCGGGCTTGACCGAGCTCCTCTTCAGCGAGCACGGCGGCAGGGAGGTGCTTCGCATGAGGCCCCTTGCTGCAGTGGGGCTCTCCTCCCCCAGCCCCGAGGCCAAGGTCTGGTCCCTCGGGCCTGCTGAGCTCTCATCGACCCGGCTGTCCACATCGATCTGACCAGGGCCCCCTTGGGAGCCCCTTCTGCACGGACAGGCCACCCTCTGCCCCTGGACGGCTGCCCTTTGCCAAGTTCATGGTCTGGAGCGGCCGGCCAGCTGGGTCTCCTGCTAATGAGCCTCTCTCCTGGCCAGACCGACTCCCCGTGTTCTCCATCAATCCCTGGCCTTCCCAGGGAAGCTCCCCCTTCCACTCCTGCCTCTCCCTGGCTGCCGCTGCCTGCTCTGGGCTCTCCTTGTCTCTGGCTGGACTGCAGCTGCAGCCCTTGAACCCTAGCGGCTCCCTCTCTGACATGTGCGTTTCAGGGCCAGGGCCGCAGGCTGGACACATGACCTGGGTTCAGAGCTCAACTTGGACCCTTCCTGGCTGGATGGGCTGAATGTTTGTGTCCCCCACTCCCAAATCCATTTGTTGGAGCCCGAATCCCTGGTGTGGTTGTATTTAGAGACTGAGCCTCTAAGGGAGTTATTCAGGCTAAATGAGGCTGTAACGTTGAGCCTCAATCCGAGAGGATTAGTGCCCTTACGAGAGGTGAGACCAGAAAGCTCATTCTCTCTCCGTGCACGCACAGAGGTCATGTGAGCCCACACAAGCCGGTGGCTGCCTGCAAGCCAAGAGAAGAGGCCCGGATAGACTCACCTTGCCGCCACCTTGATCTTGGACTCCCAGCCTCCAGGACTGTGAGATATACATTCTATCACTTCTATTGCAGAACTGCTTCTATTGCAAAATCTGCCTGTGGTATTATGTTATAAAGCTTAAGCAGGGGGCGCCTGGGTGGCTCAGTTGGTTAAGCCGCTGCCTTCAGCTCAGGTCATGATCCCAGAGTCCTGGGATCAAGTCCCACATCGGGCTCCCTGCTTGGTGGAGAGCCTGCTTCTCCCTCTCCCTCTGCCGGCTGCTCTGCCTACCTGTGCTCTCTCCCTCTGTCAAATAAATGAATAAAATCCTTAAAAAAAAAAGCCCAAGCAGACTAAGGTACCAGCTTTGTGGGCCACGGGCAAGTTCCTTAGCCTCCTCGTGCCTCAGTTTCCTCTGTGTAAAGTGGAGATTAGAAGGCCGACTCTAGGGCCGCTGTGGGGACCCAACAGGTTGAGACCATAGGGCTGCATGACAGCGCTCTGCTTGGACAGGCCCCCTTGCCGGCAGAGACGGTTACCATGCCACCACCCAGAATGCCCTCCGCCCCCCCGGTCTGGGATCCAGATTCTTCCCTCTTCCCTGTCCATGGCTGGGGCCCCCTCCTGGCCTCCCGCCCTGTTCCTCACTCCCCAGAACAAATCGAGACCCTCCATGCGTATCGGAGCCTGGACACTTGGCCTGAAGGACCTAGGATTCTTCTCTTCTTAGACGGATGCATCCACTCTCCCCCGACCCCAACCCCCCAGCACAGACACATTCTTAACATGTGCGGGCTCTGCTTCTGTGCCTCAGTTTACTCCCTCCCCCGGAAACCAAGGGTGCCCACGGTGCGCTGTGGAGGTGCCGAGGAACGACGCTGCCCAGATTCCACCACGAGAGATGTACGCCCAGCCTTTCATTCCCCGCACAGGTGGCCCTTTGCCTAAGTCTCTGACTCTTCGGTGAGAACCTTCCGGCTTTGGCTCTAGGCCCCTCTAATCAGGACGCTAACAAGTGCTGACGGCTACTGGACCCTGCCTCCTTTCACCCTGCCAGCTTCCCGAAGACAGCGCTAGGACAATCCCCACTTTACAAAGGAAGAACAAAGGAAGAAGCAGGCACCGCGAGATGAGGTCACCGGAGGAAAACGGGACAGGGGAGCGGGCGACACTCCACCGCCCGCAGCCAGGGCGGCCTGTCCCCCAGGCCAGAGCACTGGCAAGGTGTCTGCTTGGAGCACAGCCTGGAGTCTCCCGAGAGCCGGGCTTCACCGAGACCCAGGCCACGAAACAGTCCCTGGGGCTCATTTGACAACACGGATGCCACGGACTGAGCGCTTTGCCGTGTCCGTGCACGAGGGCGGGGACGTCCCGCCGCCCGCTCGTCCGGGCCGGTCGTGGCCCGTTGCAGAGCCCTCTGCAGAAACGCCGCCCCTCAACTGCCGGGTGCCTCTCCCTCCCAGCGGGCACCCCCAACCGGCGTGAGAAGCTGCCTTGGGAAGTCCGCGAGGGCATCCGTGGAAGGATGCTGAAGATACCAGCTGCCCCATCACTCAGCGCCCCTCCCCGAGACAGCCGGACTTCCCCTGAGGAACCGGCGGCCTTCTTCCTTTCCCACAACGACACTGATGTAACCGACCGTGTCTTCCCTTTTGCCTTGGTGGCTGGGAATCTCAAGCCAACTTTGGAACTCAAACTTCCCTCCCTCCCTCCTTCTTTCCCTCCCTTCCTCCCTCCTCCCCTCCCTCCCTCCTT
>LNAC01000030.1:8590884-8614721 GCA_002007465.1 Ailurus styani
CATAACCTGGCCCCAGAGCACTCCCTGGCCCTGAGCCATTCTTCTTACCCACGTGAGGCCTCCAGGGCAGGCCTTCTCATAATGATCTCTAAGCTTCGTACCATCCCGAGGGCTTAAAAGGGGTCTTAATCCTGATTGTGGTGATGGCTGCTCAAATCTACACACGTGATAGAATTTCAGAGAACTATATACACACTCATACACACACAAACACACAAGACAGAAAGAGTTCATGTAAAAGTTGGGTGAAGAGTACAATTTTGTTCTATTTCTAGAACTTCCTATGCATCTTTACTTCAAAATAAGAAATTATAATCAAAACTAAACAATCTGTTAAAAAATGTAAAAGGTGGTTCTCGCAGGCACAAAGGAAATGGACTTCCGTGGGTAGAAGTACAAAAAGGCAGGCAGCCATAGGAAACAATGTTGCAGTATCTGGGGGGAATAGTCAGAACAACGCATCCCCTCCAAAGGCGTCTGCCTCCTAATGTCCAGAACCTATGGAGAAGTTAGGTTACATGGAAAAGGGGAATTAAGGTTACAGATAAACTGAAGTTTGCTATCAGCTGACCCCAAGATGGGGAGAGTAGCCTTAATTACCCAAGTGGGCCCAATATACTCACAAGATCCTTTAAGTGAGAGAGGAAGACCTCAGAGTCAGAGAGGGATTTGAAGAGGCTACCACTGGCGTTGAAGATGGAGGAAGCAGTCATTAGCTAAGGAATGGGGCAGCCTCTAAAAGTTTGAAAAGGTGAAGAAATAGAGTCTTCCCTAGAGCCTCCAAAAAGGACTCAGCCCTGCCAACACTTCAATGTTAGCCCAGCGAGACCCATTTTGGACTTCCAACTTCAGAACTATGAAATAAATAAGTTTCAGCTACTGTATGTAGTCATTTGTTACAGCAGCAATAGGAAATTAATACATCTAGTAGATAACATTTTGAATTCAATGTGCATACACCCTAAGATTCAACAATTTCACTCCTAAAGAAAAGCTTTGATCTGCTTTAAGTGTAGATGTGGTGTAGAGTGATATACAAGAGTGTTCCCAGTAGCATTATTCAAAATAGCCTAACTAGAAATGATCCAAATGTCCATCAATAGGAAGTGGATAAATCCAATGTGGTGTATTCCTACAATGGAATATTATACAACAGTGAAAAATGAATGACTTATAGTTAACACAAACCACCTGGAAGAATTCTACAAGTAATGATAAATGAAAGAAGCAAGTTACAGAGAAAGACATATAGTAGCATTCACTTATATAAAGCTCAAAAATAGACAAAGTTAAATAATATATAGCTAAGGGCTGTCTTTTTAAAATTTTAATTCCAGTACAGTTAACATAGAGTGTTATATTAGTTTCAAGTTTACAATATACTGATTCAACTATTCCATACACTCCTGGTGCTCATCATGACAAGTGTACTCCTTAATCCCCATCACCTATATCACCTATTCCCCCCACTCACTTCCCCTCTGGTGACCACCAGTTTTTTCTCTAAGGGATGTCTTTTTTTTTTTAGTTGTAAAGTATGCTTTTTATTTAATTTTTTTAATTTGCCCCAGGGGTACAGGTCTGTGAATCATCAGGCTTACACCTTTCACAGCATTCACCATAGCAAAACCCTCCCCAGTGTACATAACCCATCCACCCTATCCCTACCCTCCCACCCCCCAGTAACCCTCAGTTTGTTTCCTGAGATTAAGAGTCTCTTACAGTTTGTCTCCTTCCTGATCCCATCTTGTTTCATTTTTTTCCCTCCCTACCCCCCATGACCCCCCGCTCTGCCCCTCAAGTTCCTCATATCAGAGAGATCATATGATAATGGTCTTTCTCTGATTGACTTATTTCACTTAGCATAATACCCTCTAGTTCCATCCACGTCGTTGCAAATGACAAGATTTTGTTTCTTTTGATGGCTGCATAGTATTCCATTGTCTATATATACCACATCTTCTTTATCCATTCATCTGTTGATGGACATCTAGGTTCCTTCCATAGTTTGGCTATTGTGGACATTGCTGCTATAAACATTCGGGTGCATGTGCCCCTGAGGATCACTACCTTTGTACCTTTTGTATCTTGCCATATCTTTAGGGTAAATAACCCAGTAGTGCGATTGCTGGGCTGTAGGGTAGTTCTATATTCAACTTTTTGAGGAACCTCCATACTGTTTTCCAGAGTGGCTACACCAGCTTGCATTCCCACCAACAGTGTAGGAGGATTCCCCTTTCTCCACATCCTCACCAACATCTGTCGTTTCCTGACTTGTTAATTTTAGCCATTCTGACTGGTGTGAGGTGGTATCTCACTGTGGTTTTGATTTGTATTTCCCTGATGCCGAGTGATGTTGAGCACTTTCTCATGTGTCTGTTGGCCATTTGGATACCTTCTTTGGATAAATGTCTGTTCATGTCTTCTGTAAGGGATGTCTTTTTAAAAAGTAAAACTACAAGGAGAAGAAAGAATGATTTTTTTTAAAAGATTTTATTTATTTGACACACACAGAGAGAGATCACAAGTAGTCAGAGAGGCAGGCAGAGAGAGAGAGGAGGAAGCAGGCTCCCTGCTGAGCAGAGAGCCCGATATGGGCCTCGATCCCAGGACCTAGAGATCATGACCTGAGCCGAAGGCAGAGGCTTTAACCCACTGAGCCACCCAGGCGCCCAAGAAAGAATGATTAATACAAAAATCACTATATTAGTTATCTCTTGGGAGAAAGATAGAAAAAGTTGAGACCCACAAGGAGCCACAAAGGTACAGCAATTTCTTGAGCTGGGTGGTATGGACACAGGCATCTGTTGTATTGTATTAAATTATATTATATATTATAATTAGTTAAATTGTATGTATTTATATGCCCTTTTGAGTGGATGATAGAGTTCACAATAAAATATTCTTTAAAGTCCTTGCTTTTGACTGTTCATTTGATCCTTTGTTACTACACCATGAGCAAGGCAGGATAGGAGTCATTACCTTCATTCTACAAGTGGGGAAACTGAGGCTCTGAGGGGTTAAGTGACTTACTCAAGCTCATTTGCCTACTTCCCAAGCTTCATTTCTAGCCATTCACCCCATCTCCTGTGCTCTGGCTTGAGTTCAAGAAAGAAATGAGACAGTAGGAAGAGAAAACATGAGTCTCTTCCTTGCCTTTGAATTTCAATAAAGGAAGTCAAAATCTCAGGTCATGGACTAATTGTGGAGATGATGTAGGCAAACTCCCCCGTCCCTCAGACTGTATAGAGATTTCTGAGCTTGCGTAAGTATAAGCATGTAGTTGTTCATAGCAGCACATGGGCTTTGGGGTGTCAGAAGTAGTGAACCGTGCTGTAGAGTCTATGGCTCCCTGAGAAAGGTGGATCCTATACTATATTTCCTCTGGGCCAAATATTACCAGCTAGCTTCACAGGTTCTGGAAAAATCTATGAATCTCACTTCTAAGGAGAATGCAGGAAAGGAGCAAGATCCCACGGTAAAATTGTCTGGGTGGGGTACAGGGCGGAAGGACCCTGGATACTGCCACCAAGCTTCCTGAAGCTAGTTTTGTGTAGGAAAAGGCATAAATAACCAAACATAGAGTGTTATACTAGTTTCAAGTTTACAATGTACTGATTCAACTATTCCATACACTCCTGGTGCTCATCATGACAAGTGTACTCCTTAAATAAATTAATAAATAAACAAACAAACAAATAAATAACCAAGATCTGAAAAGAAAGGAGACAACACTATAGAGCTAACAGATATTAAAAAGATTAAAAAATGAATAAGGAGATATTGTGTAAAGTTTTATAAGGACAAATTTGATAATTTAGATGAACTGGACAATTTCTCAAACAACTTAACTAACATAAACTGATGGAAGAATAAGTAGAAAATCTGCATAGACCTATATATTTTAAAGAAAACATATCCATTAAAAAAAAACTCACGGGTGCCTGGGTGGCTCAGTAGGTTAAAGCCTCTGCCTTCGGCTCAGGTCATGGTCTCAGGGTCCTGGGATCGAGGCCCACATCGGGCTCTCTGCTCAGCGGGGAGCCTGCTTCCTCCTCTCTCTCTCTGCCTGCCTCTCAGCCTACTTGTGATCTGATCTCTCTGTGTCAAATAAATAAATTAAATCTTTAAAAAAATAAAAAAAAACTCACAAAGAAAATTTTAGGCATAGATGGTTTCACTAATGAATTTTTCCAGACATGTAAGGAAGAAATGATAACAATTTTACACAAACTTCCAAAGACTGTGTTTTTAAATAACATTTTCTAACACACTTTTAAGGCCAGCATAATCCTGATACCAAAAATTTCAGAAAATGAAAATTAAAGATCAATCTCTCTCATGATTAAGTAAGCCCTCTAAGGCTCAATTGTTCATTTGTCAAGTGGAGATCACAATCATTACCTTCTTGGAGAGTTCTTGTAAGGATTAAATGAGATAGTTGCAAAAATCCTTACCAAAATATAGGGAGACCAAATCCATATGTATGGAGATTTTTTCTTAAGATTTATTTATTTATCTTAGAAAGAGAGTGCATGCGCCTGAGAGAGAGAGTGTTGTGGGGAGGGGCAGAGGGAGAGACTCCTCAAGCAGACTCCCTGCTGAGTAGGGAGCCTGACTCAGGACTTGATCCCAGGGCCCCAAAATCATGGCCTGATCTGAAATCAAAAGCCAGATGCCCAACCAACTGAGCCACCCAGGTGTCCCTAGAGAGGTTTTTATAGTCACAACTGAGTTAGGATTTTTTTTTCTTCCCAAGAATGAGAAGTTTATTTTAACATTTAAAAATCCACTATTAGGGGCACCTGGCTGTCTCAGTTGGTGGAGCACACAACCCTCGATCTTGCGGTTGTAGGTTCAAGCCCCACACTGGGTGTAGAGATTACTTAAAAAATTGAAATCTTTTTTAAAAAATCCATTATGATATTCAAGAAACAAGTGTTGGCGAGGATGTGGAGAAAAAGGAACCCTTGTGTACTACTGGTCATTGTAGAAAACAATATGGAGGTTCCTTGAAAAATTAAAAATTACAATCCAGTAATCACACTCCTGGGTATTTACCCAAAGAATACAAAAACACTACTTGAAAGGATATATGCATCCCTATGTTTATTGCAACATTATTTGCAATAGCCAAATTACGGAAGCAGTCCAAGTGTCCATCAACAGATGAATGAACAAAGAAAATGTGGTGTGTGTGTGTGTGTGTGTGTAATGGAACATTATTTAATCATAAAAAGAATGAAATCTTGTCATTTGCAACAACATCAATGGAGCTAGAGAGTATAATGCTAAGTGAAATAAGTCAGAGAAAGACAAATATCATATGATTTCACGCATATGTGGAATTTAAGAAACAAAACATATAAACAAAGGGGGAAAAGAGAGAGAGAGACAAACCAAGAAAGAGATTCTTAACTATAGAGATAGTTACCAGAAGGGAGGTGGGTGGTGGGATGGGTGAAATAGGTGATGGGGATTAAAGAGTACACTTATCATGATGAGCACTGTAGAGAGTAATGAGTAGCGTAGAGAATTGTTGAATTGCTCTATTATACACACAAAACTAATATAACACTGTATGTCAACTATACTGGAATTAAAATTAAAAATAAGTTTTTTAAAGAACCAATTATTATAATGGACCATATTAATACAAAAAGGAAATAGAGGATAAAAATCATACCGTCTTCACAATCAACGTAAAAATAATCACTTGATAAAATTCAACACATATTCATGATTTTTAAAACTCTTAACAAATATATATTTTAAAAATTTTCTTAACCTGATAAAAGGAATTTGCATAAGAGCACAGCAAACAATATCTAATGGCAAAATATTGAGAACCTTCCTTGGAGATTGCTAATGGGACAATTGTGCCTACTGTTGCCACTTATTTTTTTTTTAAGATTTTATTTATTTATTTGACAGAGAGAGATGCAGTGAGAGAGGGAACACAAGAAGGGGGCGTGGGAGAGAGAGAAGCAGGCCTCCTGCCAAGCGGGGAGCCTGATGTGGGGCTTGATCCCAGGACCCTGGGATCATGACCTGAGCCAAAGGCAGACGCTTAACGACTGAGCCACCCAGGTGCCCCGCCACTTATTTTTTAAGGGGGGGGAGAGACAGAGGGAGAGGGCAAGAGAGAATCCCAAGCAGGCTCCATGCCCAGCAGAGCCTGACATGGGGCTCAACCCCACAACCCAGAGGTCATAACCTGAGCAGAAATCAAGAATTGGACACCAACCAAGTAAGCCACCCCAGTGCCCCTACTATTGCCATTTCTATTCAACATTGTACTGGAGATCCTAGCCAGAGCAATAAGATAAGAAAAATAAATAAAATGCGTAAAGAATAAAGGAAGCAGCAGGAGACAACATGGTTTTATCCACAGAAAATTTAAATAATTTATAAATAACTAAAATCTTCAGCAAATTCAGCAATTATATTTCTGTACATCCATAATAATAATTAGAAAATGAAATTTAAAATATATAATTTATAATAGAGTAAAAATCACATAACTAATAAATCTAAATGAGATGTATACAGGGGTGCCTGTGTCGCTCGGTTGATTAGCCATCCGACTTGATTTCAGCTCAGGTCATTATCTCAGGATCATGGGACAGAGCCCATCGGGCTCCATGCTTGGTGCTGAGTCCGCTTAAGATTCTCTCATTCCCCCTCTCTCTGCCCCTTCACCTGCTCACACATGCTCTCTCTCTCCCTCTCTCTCTCTCAAATAAAACAAAATCTTTAAAAAAAATAAAATGAGATGTATAAGATATCTACACAGAGAACTATAAATCATTATCCAAATAAAATAAAAATCTAAAATCAATGGAAGAATATACTATGTTCATGGATTAAGAGACTCTATATTGTAAAACCAGCTCTTCTCCATAATTTATCTGTAGATTCAGTGCAATCCAAATCCAAGTCCAAATTGAAATCCCCAGCAGGCTTTTTTGATGGAAGTTAATTATAAATTTTTTAATGAAAATGCAAAAGTTAAAAATACCCAGGATAATCTGGAAGAAGAGCAAAGTTAAAGAACTTAAACCACTGGATATAAAGACTTATTATAAAGCTAAAGTAATTAAGATAGTGTGGTATTAACACAAGGAAAGACAAACATACCATAGAAAATAAAGAAGATTCCATTTCTTGCCCAACTGAGTTTATGGAGTGAGGTTTATACTTACTGCACAGCAATAAGTGCCATAAGGGCACCTAGTAGTTGGACCTTGAGAGTAAAGAAATGCTTCCTTGAATAATGATGGACTTAAAATCTGAAGAAAAAACAGAGGGAGCATGTGCAAAGGCCCTGCGGGTGTAGGAAACCTGGTCCCATTAAGGAAGTTGAAAGAAAGCTCATAAGGCTGGAGTAGGAGAGAGGAGGGTTGAAGATTGGAGCTGTGGCCAGAGAAGTCAAGGGTCTGTATGGCCTCCAGAGCCATAGTAAGGACTATGACCTCATCTCCACTTTCATAAGGTTCTTTGCACCTGCTCAGGGACTTGCATCCCGTAAGACTGTGAGTGCTACAAGAATGGACACTGCTCTGTGTCTTGGTGGCAGTAGAATGTACTCAGAGGTACTTGATGAATACATGTGAGAGCAGAGCTGGGATAAGAGCCAGGGCCAGTGACTCCTTATCCAGGGTTCTTTCTGTTCACGTTGGTGCCTCAAGGCTTCCAAGACTTTATTCAAGTCCCCTCCCTCCTTCTCCCCATAATACAAAAACAAAAAAACTCTTTGTATTACACACAAGACCTTATCAATACTGTGTGGTCCTCTTGTTCTCCTCAAGAAAGTGGCTGCCAGAGGCCAGGGTCTGCATCTTGTATGTCTAGAGCCCAGCTCCTGACACAGACCTGCAACCCAGGCAATAATGAACAGACCTGTGCTCAAAAACCAGCTCTACCTCTGACCTTCTTTGTGACTTCAGGCCATTTAATACGGCCTCAGAGGCTCAGTTGTTCATCTGTAAAATGGGGGTGGTAATAGCTACTTTCCTCCAAGAATTCTTGTGAGGATTACATGAGATAATGTGTGAGAAGTATCTAACAGAATCTGACATATCCTAAATGCTCAAGGAATGCTAGCTGTTATGATTGTCTTTATTCTCTGACCCTCAATGTTTTTCATCTATAAGTTGGTTAAATGAACTTATCTGGGAGTGATATCAATGGAGACATTCCCAATCTACCTTACATATTCTGGTAATGGTTAAAACTGTCCATCAGGCATATATTGCTTTTGCCACTTTTAATATGTGTGATTTTTACCTCCTGGGTTGTCATAAAGGTTAAATAAAACAGGGTATTCAAAGCACCTAGCATAGTATCTGGTTTATGGTCATGATTCAATAAATCGTGGCTTTGGTTATTATCAACCATAAGCAGAATCCTTTGTCTTAGAATTCGCCTTCTCAGCATGACAAGTCTTGCCCTATCCCTCCAGCGGGTGACTTCAGAGACATTCAGGGATTCCATGGTTGACAGAGAAAGCACAGGAGACCCTTCTTCCATTGAGACCTGTGCCACCTCCTCCCCTGATTTCTCCTGAGAGCATTTACTCCTAGTGTCTTCAGCCTGCTTCTTGCCAGAATAAAAGGGACAACCAGAATGGTTGCTCCACCCAGGCTCCTGGCCATCAACCCAAAGGAAGTAGCTTCAGTCCTAATGCCACATACAAGTCATCCCTAATGTCAAAGAATCTTGGGTCTTTTTTTTTTTTAAGATTTTATTCATTTGTTTATTTATTTATTTGAGAGAAGAGAGGGAGAGCACGAGCTGGGGAAGGGGCAGACGGAGAGGGAGAAGCAGACTCCCTGCTGAGCAGGGAGCCCAAAGCAGGGCTCGATTCCAAGACCCTGAGATCATGACCTGAACCGAAGGTAGACACTTAACCAACTGAGCCACCCAGGCGCACCAAGATGCCTGTGTCTTTATGTGAGACAAGCCACATGGGTGTGGAGTTGAACAGCCAGCCCCTCTGGGTGACAGAGAGAGCCCAGGGGAGCAGGAAAACCAAGGTCCTTGCACCCTAAGAAATAAGCTTAGTGGTTCCTGTGGACCCTAAGACAGAGAAGGAATGTCCCTCTCAGTCAGCTTGTCCCTCCGTGAATCTCAGCCAGGGCTGAACCCGTAGCAAGTGGACACACTTCACAGGCTTGATGGGAGGAAGGGCCTAGCTTTTCTACCTCCTCACCGGACCAGCCACCTCATCTCTCACCTTGACCAGCCTGTCTTCCTGGTGGCTTCCCCAGTTCTCCCCTTTGTCCCTATATTCGTCAAGCCAGGTTAGGCAGTGCTGCAGGAACAAATAATCTCTGTGCCTCAGTGACTTGCAGGAACAGAGATGTATTTTTCGGCCACACTGCCAGTTCACTGCTGGTCAGATACAGCTCTGATCCATGTCATCTTCTCTTGTAACCTGGGCAGATGAAGCCACCTCCTTCTAGAATATGACAAAGTTGTTTTGGAGACAGGAAATAAGACACTGCAAGTTACACAATGCCTTAAAGCTTCTGCCTAAAAGTGGCACGTGGCAGTTCTACTCACATTTCATTGGCCAAAGTAAGTCATATGATCAAACCTGATGTCAGTGAGGTAGGACCTGTATGACCCTCTCACAGAAAGAAGTGAATAACTGAGAACAATCATACAATCTACTCCTCATACCTCACACCAATCTATTTTCAGTTAGGCAGATAAAGTGAACAGTAAAAACGTAAATCAAATCATCATATTTCCCTGTTTTAAAACCTCCACCCTCATCCTTAGAATAAAATCCCAATTCCTGCCAGATCTGGCCCAGCTCCCTCCTATCTTCCCTTCAATTCCCTTTCTAGTTTCACTCTGGCTCCATTCACACTGGCTTCTGAATTTGAAAGCTCTTTCTCACCACAGGGCCTTTGCACATGCTGCTCCCTAGGCCCAGGTCAATGTTTAAACTCAGCTCTTCCCAGGCCTGGCTTCTCCCATAAATAGGACTGAGCTCAACTATCACAGTAGAGAAAACTCCTTGACAATCCCACTCTTCTCTCCCACATTGCCCCATTTATGTCCTTCCTAACATCTAGCAAGCTGGAATTATTCTGTGTATGATGGTATAACTGGCACATTAGTTTCTTGGGAGTGCATGTGTCTGTCTTACTCACCACGGTACCTCTAGCTCAATAGGAGTTCAGCCAGTAATAGAAGCATGAATGAAACGGTCAGATGGTGACAAGAGGGACTAGGCCTGGCCTGACAGCTCAGCGCATATAAGCACCATGAGCCCTCCCTACCCATGCTCCCATCCCCAGGACAGTACTGTATGGTAGACAAGGGAGAAGCCAAGCCTCATCTACACCCTTTCTTTGCCCTTCCACTGCAGTCCACCCAGAACCACAAGTTGTGTTATATGCCATCTAAAAATTAAGTCAGATGTGATCAGTTACTGAGTAGCTACTCTGGACTGGGTGCTCTGGTCTGCCTCCCCACCCACTATGTCTTGAATGTTCATTGTAAGCGTGAGAGGTAGGTATTATGATCCTTGATTTACAGATGAGGAAACTGAGACTCAGAGCAGTTGGCCGGTTTGCCTACCATGGCTGTGCCACTCACAGAGGGAAGAACTGGGATTTGAACCCAAGACTGGCTCCAAGAAAGGCCTGGGCAGGATTTCTGTGCTGTTGGATAGTTATACAAGCAGGGACTCTCTTGAGATCTGTAGTAGGCATTATAATGGTCCCCAAAGATGCCCAGGTCATGATCACCCAAATCTCTGACATGGAAAGGGACTTTGCAGGGATGATTAGATTAAGGACTTGACATTCAAGAGCATGCTGGAGTTTCCCTCGTGATTACTCTGGGCCCACCTGGACGAAGGAGGCAGGAGTGTCAGAGCCAGAGAGAGAGAGAGATCAGAAGATGCCAGCGGCTGATGGCTTTAAATGCGGAGGAAGGAGGTCACAAGGCAAGGTATACGGGTGGCCTCCAGAAGCTGGGAAAAAAACAAGGAAAAAGATTCTCCCCTACAGCATCCAGAAGGAATGCAGTCAGGCCTACCCCTTGATCTTAGCCCACTGAAACCTCTGACCTACCAAATCATAAGATAATAGAGCTGTAAGAGAGAGGTCATTGTCACAGCAGCAATAGGCAAGTTTCACGACCCCTCACTATTGGGCCCATATGCTGCCCCCTCAGTCTCCCCACCTGCACCGCTGGTTCCCTGACGGCAAGAGCACAGCAAGTGGCAGTGAAGCACACAGTAGGCACTCAGTGACTCAGAGGGTGTGGTTCAGCGACTCCGAGGAGGCCTGGAGAGGACACGGGGTGACACCGGACAGGGATGGGGAGCAGGCAGGACGCCCCTGCAGCACCGCGGAGAACAGAGATCCCTCCTGGAAGGATCCCCTACATCGGGCCAATCACGGCCGTTTCACGCACACCAACACCAAGACTCGGAGAGAGGACTGAGGCCACTAGGCAGGTGCGTGGCCAAGACGGGATTAGAAATTCAATCACCTGACCTGTCAGTCTCGTTTCAAAGCCTCTGGTCGGCCCTGCCCCACCTCGGGTGATCAAGATGTCCCCCATCTAGGCACCTGGAACAACAGATCCCCTGATGGGCTGGAGGCCGGGGCCAAGGGCAGGCAGGAAGGGGTGTGGAGAGGAGCAAGGCCTGCTCCCACGCAAGAGCTCCACAAGCAGCCGAGAATGGACGTGACAGGGCATTAGAGACCTGGCTTCTAGTCTCAGCTGTGCTACCATGTGAACTTTGGCAAGCTCCTCTCCCTCCCTGAGCCTCAGTTTCCCCGGCAAGGAACTGAATTTTACCTCTGAGGGCTTTTCTGGCTCTTGTGCGGTAGGATCTGTCCTCAGGCCTGCCCTGTTCTCAGCCCCGCGCCCCCCACTCAGCTGGGGTCCCATGGCTTCTCAGCAAGTTCATTGACTTCTCAGGCTCTGGCTGAGGACGAGGGGACTTCTGCGGCCCCGCCTCTCACCCAGGCTCAGCGACAGATGTTTCCCACCCTGCTTCTCTCCCTTACCTACCACACAGTTGAGCTTCTAGCCTACCCCACTCTGGGGTCCTAACCCCAGAAGGAGGGGAGCTCAGATGGGATACCAGAAGGCATCTGGCCCCAGTGCTTGGGTCTCTCCTGGCCCTCCTCTTTGGTATACTCTGACCACTGACTGCCTCCCTAGACCGCCCCCCCCCACCTTTGTTTGGTTCCTATGCCCTGTAGGCTGGCCTGGACTTTTTTTCTCAGGTCTCAGGAGTCTCGAAACTTCCCTGAACCCCAACATCCTGGTATCTTTCAACTACAGGGACTATGCAGCTCTCCAAACCTCCTGAATCCCATCCTGTAGGAAAGCCTAGAAAGAAGGGATTCCTAGCATGAAAACCACTGCACAGAGAGGGTCAAAAATTGCCTGCAGGACACACAGCAAAAGCAAGGAGCCCCCACATTCAACGTCTTCACCTGGGACCCCTCCCCAGCACGCTAACCCTGCCCAGCAACTCCCTCTGACAGCCTGAAGGACAGGGAGAGCAGCCAGCCCGATGACCGATGTCCAAGACCACAGTGATGCTATTCTTTCCTCAAGTGAGCTCCGCCCACCCTGTGCCAGATTTAGCCATTTAATGCAGCCGGGCGTGCTCTGTCCCTGCCTCTGAGATTAGCTCTGGAACTGGGCTTTGAATGCCTGCCCAGAGACACTCAGCTTAAAACACCGGGTACCAGGGAAAAAAAAAAAATCGACCACATTTAATGGAGCCGTCAGCGGGCGGGTCTGGGCCTTCCATTATGCAGCCCTGCCCGCCCAGGGAGCCCAACCACGTGGCCACCTGACCACAGCCCTAAGGCCACATTAGCCCGCAGGCCAGGCTGGGGGAAGAGCCACCAGAGCCCAGGCCCGGGGCCTGCCTCTCCTGCTCCCCAAGGCCCAGGGCCCCAGGGATTCTTGGTACCCCTAAACAGGAAGCAGGGAAGGAGGCCTTACTGGGTAACTCAACCCCTCCTGGTTGCAGGGTCCTGCTCCAGAATGAGCCCAGGGAAGTCTCTCTGAGGCCTGAGACTCTGTAAGGACTGTCCGTCTGAGCTCTACTACAGGGGCAGACAGTAGTGGTGAGCCAGCCCTGGGGACCCCTGTTCCCCCAACAGTGTCCCTCACCTGCCACATTCTTTGCTGATTTCTTTTTGCTATTTAAAAATTACCCTTGGGGCACCTGGGTGGTTCAGTCAGTGAAGTGACTGCCTTCGGCTCAGGTCATGATCCCAGGGTCCTGCCCTAAGCAGGGAGCCCGCTTCTCCCTTTCCCTCTGCTCCTCCCCACACTGCTTGTGCGGTCTCGGTCTCTCTCTCTCTCTCTCTCAAATAAATAAATAAATAAAATCTTTTAAAAAAAATTACCCTCCTTAACATCCAAATTGCTCTAGAACACAGTTTCCCAAAATGTGTTCCAGGAAATAATCAGTCTCTCAAGATCCTTCATAGAAAACAAAAAAGGCGGGTGGTGGTGTTTCACTAGTCAAGGAAGCATGGGAAGCACTGTAAATGCCAGTTCCCTCTTGGAGAGTTATAAGGCTAATAAATGCTCTAAGAAGTCCTGTAATGGAGTTTGATTTTATTTGATTCATTTCCCAGACTTGTTTGATTATAGAACCCTTCCTTTACTTTAAAAGAACATCAGTAGGGCCCAGTGTTACAGGCCCTTTGGGAAATGACATTTTAGGGGTCTGAGTCCTTCTCCTTCCTAAGCCCCACCTGTGGTCAGAGGCTCCAATTACATGGCTGGTCAAAGCCTACAAAAGAGATTAAGGGGGACTCTGGCCTTCAGTTACATGTGACTCGAAGGGCCTGAGTCACAGGCCCATCCAGAATCAAGGGAGGGAACAGAGGTGCATATGTCACATGTAAGAAGAAGGGCATATGTCACATGTAAGAAGAACATCCTCCCACCTCCACCCCTACCCTGCTGGAGTAGGGATGTATTCATGGAAGGAGGGTCTCTCCCCATTGTCAGAGCTACTTCTCAGAAGCTTAGCCTCTTAGACCTGTGCTCCCTGGAAACCACTTCTGTAGATTCGTGGGCCCCCTGGTGTCCCAGCAGAAGCTCTGAGCCAGACAACAGGAGAGCCAGATTCTGCTCCCGCTTTTCCAAGGTGGCATGCTTTTCCAAGGTCTTTGCAGCGAAGGCCTCTGACATCTCCATGCTGGTGGCTGCAGGTCTGGAGCCCCTCAGCGTGGACACACAACTTCTCCTACACTCCTAGGAATGCTGGCCTATTTGTATTAGATGCTCTGAGATCCCACCAGCCAAAAGCTTATCAAACACCTTCTCTGTGCCAGTCATGAAAGGTACTAGAGCCTCAATCTACTCCCAATGCTCAAATCCAGGAAAGATTATCTTACTACCAGCCGGTCTGGACCATCAGTTGCTACAGTCGTCAATGAAGAAAAGCAATTTGGTAAACATGAATCTCCCAGATGTTCGAAAAAAAAAGCAAATGGAACATCAAAGTTCCTTTTATGTGAACTTTCCAGGGCCACAGAACTCATGCAGTGTGCCAGACTGAATTTTCCAAATGTGGCCACCCTGATAATTTCCAGTCCACATGCTCTTCTAACACTGTGACAATGACCCTGTATGTTTCCACCCTGGCTTAGGCTGGGCCTGAGGTGATAGTGGAAGTGACACTATGTGGTTTTGGATGCTAGGTCATGAAGGACAACACAGCTGCCAGTGGCCCCCTTGAGATGCTCCCTCTTGGAGCCCAGGCACCATGCTCTGAGGAAGCCCAGGCCTCATGGAGCACGTGGGGGCCACCCAGCCCACAGCCCCCCCCGCTGAGATCCTAGGACCCCAGCCTCAGCCATCAGGCCTGACACTGAGGAAGCTTTCAGGATGACTCCTGCCCCAGCCACACTGCCCACAGCAGCAGGAGAAACCTGAGCAAGAACCACCTCGCTGAGCCCAGTTAACTCTCAGAACAGAGCGATCATCAAAAAATGTCATTGTTTGGGCACCTGGGTGGCTCAGTTGCTCAGGTCATGATCCCGGAGTCCCAGGATCGAGTCCCACATCGGGCTCCCAGCTCCATGGAGAGTGTGCTTCTCCCTCTGACCTTCTCCCCTCTCGTGCTCTGTCTCACTCTCTTTCTCTCTAATAAATAAATAATTTTTAAAAACGTCATTGTTTTAAGTCACCGAGTTTGGGATGGTGTTTCACACAGACAACCGGAATGCGTGGCAAGTAGTTTCCTTCAGACCACCTTTGCAGAGGGGAGGAGGGCCTCCCCCAGAGTGTCCCTCTCTCTCTTTCGTCCTCTGCTGACCCAGGCCCCTGTCACACGGTGGCAAGCCACACCAACCAGCTCGGACAGCACAAAGGCAGGGCCCCTGAGCATCTACCTCATGCCAACGTCTGACATGCATTCCTGTGATCTCAGAACATTCCTGCCAGCTAGAGATCCTCAGCCTTATTTTACAGATGAGGAAACAGGCATTCAGAGAGGTTGAGTGACTTGTCCAAGGCTGCACAGCCGGTGTGGGGAGGACCAGGATTTGGGGCAGATCTGAGTGGCATCCTCTCCTTAAGCTGCCTCCTCTCTCTCTCCTGTGGTGGGCTGCGGAAGGGAGCAGAGTGGCCTGTGGAGAGCACCTAGGCCTAGGTCCCATCCCGACTCTGCCTCTCATTAGCTGTGCTTCTTGGGGCAGTTTTCTATACCTCTCTGAGCCACAGATTCTCCACGTGTGGAACGGGATGCAGGCGCAGGATCATTCTGAACCAGGGGGGTGGCGGGGGGTGGAGCAGGCACTGGGCACAGCAGAGAGGATCTGCTGGTGTCTGCTTTGAAAGGAGGAAGTCCAGTGACCAATGCCAGGCTGACAGCTTGTTCGTGGCCTGGCCGGTGGTTTGGCGTCCAGACAAGATCAGGGACCTCAGGGTAGTGAACTCAGCCTCTGTGTCCCCTGGCCGGGCTGTCCCCACCCTCTCAGGATTGAGTCCTTTCCCCAGGCACGCGAACCTCCATCAGACAGAAGTGTGCAGCCTGGCCGAGCGGCCCCTGCCAAACGCGCCCGTCGGAGGATCCGGAGGCAGACACTCCCCTCCCCGCCTCCCGATTAATTCACTTCCACAAACATTTACCAGGCTGTGCTCTTCTAGTCGCCCCTCCAAGTTCAGTGTCTATCCACTGTGTTCTGGGCCCACAAGGCGACCTGCATGGCTGACATCAACACATCCCTGCGCCCTGTGGCTTCTCACCGGGTCCGGCCAGGAGGAGCGCCCACAGGACCCGGAGGGAGGGCAGGAAGGTCACAGGCAGGCTCACGGCATCCCGGGCTGGGAAAGCTGGAAGCGGGCTTGAAAGTTTATATCCGCCGCCTCCAACGAGGCCCCTGGTGCCCAGAGAGGGAAGGTGACCTGCCCAAACTCACACAGACAGTAGGCGGCTAATTCTCGGTCTAGTCTCTATTCTATTTGTGGGCAGGGAGGGTGGAGAGGTGGCAAGAAAGAGGCCGCCCTGTTCCCCAAGGGTTCAAGTTCTGGGGGAGGGGTACTTGCTCCCCTTATTCCAGGTTCCCTCAGCATTTAAAGCCCCCCAACCCCGGCCTCTCCATCTGAGCTACTCCTTATCGAGGAGCAAACCAAACACCCAGCCCCACCCCCATCCCAACCCCAGGGCGACATTTGGGGCCACACCTCAGCCATCACGTAGGGCCATAGTGTTCCGAGTCCAGACTCCAGTCAGTCAACCTAGTTCAATTCCAGACTCTACCACAGAGCAGCTGCCTGTGAGCTTGGGCAAAGCCGCTAGTCTCCCTGTGCCTCCATTCCCTCCTCTGTAAAAGGGAGAGAATAACAGTATCGGCCTTAGGGGACTGTGTGGAGTGTAAATGGGAGAATATTGGAAAAAAATCCGAAGTCGTATCTGGCCCTCAGCAAACCTCAGACGTTCCCACTCCAGATGACCCACCCCTATCCCCAGGTCGCAGCCAAGTGGGCATTTCCAAACTAGAAAGGCTCCGGTGTTTGTCTTGGCCTGCTCAGTGGCTCTAACAAAATACCACGGACTGGGTGGCTTATAACAGAAATTTATTTCCCACGGTTCTAGACGCCCGAAGTCCAAGATCAAGGTGCTCAAATGTTTGCGTTCCAGAGAGGGCCCTCTTCCTGATTCCCAGCTGGCATCTTCCTGCTGTGTGCTCACACGGCGACGGGGACTAGGGTCCCTCTGGAGTCTCTTCAATAAGGGCACTGGTCCCATGCATTAGAGCCCCCCCTCATACTTCAGCACCTCCCCAAGCCTCCCCTATGATACGATCATCTCTGGGGATAGGGTTTGAACACGCGAATTTGCGGGGTAACAAATTTTCAGTCCACAGCGTGGCCCATTCAGTCCAACCTGCCAGAACACTGATCAAAAAGCCCCTCTCCTGGGCCCCTCACAGCTCCCAGCCCAGCCTGTGCACTTGAGTTGGGGGGAGGGTACCGCACAGGAGGGAGGGATCTGCTTCCTGGTCCCCACCCCTGCCTCTTGGCTGGAGCCACCTCCTGAGCCAGCCTTAGCACCTCCTAGAAACCCCCACAACCTGGAGTTCAGGGTTTGGGCCAGATCCCTCCCCACTTCCATCTGCTTCCCATGCCCACCAGCATGCCACATGTCTGGGGCCCCGAACACCCATGCACTGACCCAGCCTCGCTAAGCGAGCTCTTACGGCCTGCTGGCCTGCACTAGCCCTGTGGGGGCCTCGGACACTAGAGCATGGGTAGGGGCACAGGCAAGAAAACAGACACTGTTCACCCTAAGAACAGTGCTAGAATGTGGTCCTGTGAGGTGCTAAAGAAGCACCTGACTCACTTCAGGGGGGTGGGGGCTTGTATACAATCAGGAGGGCGAATCAGACTCCCCTGGCAGAGGGGATGGGCGTGCAAAGACATAAAAGACGACTAGGAGGGGCGCCTGGGTGGCTCAGTCAGTTAAGCATTGGCCATCAGCTCACGTCATGATCTCAGGGTCCTAGGTTCAGGCCCCACGACGGGCTCCCTGCTCAGTGGGGAGTCTGCTTCTCCCTCAGCCCTCTCACCTCTCGTGTGCACGTTCTCTCTCTCCCTCTCTGTCAAATGAACAAATAAAATCTTAAAAAAAAAAAACAAAAAACATGACTTGGAGTGAACTTGAATCCTTTATTCTTTTAGTCAACAAACACTAATTGAGCACATACTATAAGCCAAGCCCTGCTCTAAGCAGTGTGGAAACTACAGTGAGCAGATGGAATGAGGTTCCCGGGCTGACATTCTAGTGAACTGAGACCTTCTGCAAGCCTGCAAGTCAATAAAATGCCGCTTTGGGGGCGCCTGGGTGGCTCAGTGGGTTAAGGCTCTGCCTTCGGCTGGGGTCATAATCTTGGGGTCCTGGGATCGAGTCCCGCATCGGGCTCTCTGCTCGGTGGAGAGCCTGCTTCCCCCTCTCTCTCTGCTTGCCTCTCTGCCTACTTGTGATCCCTCTTTCTCTGTCAAATAAATAAATAAAATTTTTAAAAAATCTTTTTAAAAAATGCCAGTTTTGATGAACCGAAGGGAGGAAGGTGAAGTTGGGCAAAGATGGGCAGGGGCTGCTTAGGAAAGTGTCTTGGGCAGAGACCAGGGAGGGGGAGTCATGAGGTGTCCACCCAGGGAAGGGTGTCCCAGGCAGAGGGAAGGGCCGGGGAAGGGCTGGGAGGGAGAGGAGCAGGGCCCACGGGGTACTGCCGGATTTGGTGTAGCTGGAGATGAGTGTGCACACTGGAGTGAGGCAAGAAACAGAGAGAAAGAAGGTGAAGGGCTACATGAGGCAGGAAGAGGACCCCAAGTTTTCTCCTGGGGTAGTGGGAAGCTACAGAAGGATTGAGTGAGCAAACATGCTTGGCTTGTTAATGCCAAACAGAGATCCAGGTCTTTAGCCCCCCTTGCAAGGGGGCATCCTTGCCTATCCATCCCCCCAAGTCTTCACCATGATCCCCGCCTGAACCCCAACCTCCACCTCGGAGACCAAGCCTCCCCGCCTCACCCCTCTGGTCATAGAGAACCACACGGGACAGAACCAGGCGCCAGCCCAGGCCAGGGTCAGTGTCTCCAGCAGAGAAGTCAACACACGCCCAGACGCCTGAGGCCAGGGACCCCCATCCCAGCGGTCACAGCAGTTCTGACAAACGCGGGGAATCGGGAGCTCAGGGTGCTCTTGCGGCCGTGCCACTGAGTCACTGCATGGCTCTGGGGAAACCCTTCCCCCTCTCTGGGCCTCAGTCTCCCCTCAGGACCCTGCCAGCTCTCCAGGGCTCCAACCCACCTTGCCCATCTGTCTCAGGGGCAGACTTGCCTCTGCGTTTGACCTCTCCAACACCGGCGCTCCAGTGCCCCCTCCCAGTGCCTCCAGAAGCATCTGCCCACCCCAGGGAGGCCTGAGGCCTCTTTCGGAGAGCCACACTCAGCCCTCGGCACTCCGGAGGCCAGCGTCTCCCTAAGGCTCCCAGACCCCAACTCTTCCCACACTCCCCACGGCCCAGCGCGCCTCTCTTGCTCTTTGTCATCAGTTCCAGATACCAGGAGGGGAAAAGTGCTAATTCCACTGGAGGCTCGACCCCACACTCATTTATTTCAGACATGACCTTTGATTTCTCGGGTAGAGTGTAAATTACATGTCGCCAGCATAAAATATTAAATCCAATTTATACTTAATTATTGATGCTATTATGTATTCTATAGTAATGGCATCAGAATCCCAGCCCCCGTCCGTGCCCAGTAAATAGCTTTTTTGCATTAGAGGCTCCTTGAGGTAAGAAATCTTGCTCCATTCCTTCTTAACTGTATGATTGATGATTATGGGGAAGTTCGTAAATAGTCTTCCAGAAATATTTCTCTGGTCGCCCGTAGCTCCGAAGGAAGGTGGGGGCCGCGCTAATTACCAGGGCGGCCGGGCGGATGCAGCCCTCCCCGCCACCATTTAGAGCTCGTGGGTTGAGGGTTGGCGAGATGGGGATGGTTTAAGCGAAGCTCTGCTGAGTGGTTTAAGAGAGCGTGGAGGAGGACCACAGTGGTTTGCTGAAGGCTTGAAGTCACATGTAATCTTCACATGGACATTGGGGTTTTGTTTTTTATTGAAACATTAATAATTCCGGTTTCTTGTAAAATATTCATGGTTCCTGTTGCTGCATTCAAACCCACTCCTGGCCACTGCTTTTAATTTCCAACTCGGCCCGCGCGGGCCTCTGCCGTCGACCACCCATTTCTCCCATGCAATTTATTAAGTGGAGGTAACAGTGGCCATCGGGTGGTCAGAAAAATCGAGCTCAGGGTTTCTCTGCAGCAACTGGTTGCAAGCCAGAAAGGCCCCGCAGCGGGCAGGGCTGCCGCTGGGCAGGCGGAGCGAGCACTGTGGGACAGAGCATCCTCCTAGCTAAATGACACTGGAGACGCCGGCGGAGCTGGGCCCAGAGAGCGGGGCAGACCGGCAGGGGAAGACAGAGGCAGGCTGGAGGGGGCCAAGGCGAATGAGGAGGGAGAGAAGAAGCGCCCAGAGAGGGGAAGGGCATGGGGACAGGACACGGAACAGCAAAGCAGGAAAGAGCACAGGCTCCGGGGATGGGAAACCAGGGTTCGAGCCCATGCTCTGCCTCCAACGAGCCCAGGCAACCTTAGCGAGGGGCAGATGTTCACCTCTCTGAGCCTCAGTCTCTGGATATGGGGCCCCGAGGCCAGGCAGGCACTGGGTGCCTGGCACATCGCCCCCTCTCGGAAGATGGCAGCCACGGCGGCTACTGCAGTGGTCTGGTCAGTGTCACGTGTAAGGCCTGCGGGAAGCCGAGCCTGGGGAGACCCCAGGAGACCTAGAAGTCCAGACCTTCTCTGAACAGATGAGGGGCAAGGCCCAAGGGGGGAAGGGAACCTGCTCACAGTCCTACGGTCACTCCCTGTGGTCCAAACCTGAGCTCTGAAATTTGGATTCTTTAAAAAACACAATTCTGGGGATCACAATCGCCTGAATTCATCCACAGAGCCCTGCCCCAACCCCACCCCTCCACCACCCCAAAGAGCCAAGATTAAAAGGTTTGACTGTCGGCACAGCTGGGGTCCTCCTGTCCCTCCCCCAACTCCCATCAGGGTCTGTCCATCGGGACAGATGTAATTCTGTTCAGGAACACTCCCACATTTCCCTGGGGCTCCAGCTATTAGTACGGCTCGCCAGAGGCCAAAGAGAATCCCAGAATGTCCGCCATGGAAGCGACTCAGCAATCAGTTTCTTCTGCCCTGTGACTTTGATGGTGAGAAGACTGGGGCCCAGAGAGGTTCAGTGACTTGCCCAGGGTTGCACAGACACAAAAAGAACCGAGGCCCCCCCAAGCCTTTAGCCTATGGATCTCCGTGTTGACTCTGACTTAGCCTCAAGCCTTTAAGCATGAGTGACCAGAAGGCCAAACACACCTGGGGGGTAGAGCCCTCGTGTGCTCCAGCCAGAGGCAGCCCACACTTGCCACTGTTTCCTGAGCTAGATTCAGCTCCCCGTGTGTCTGCCCGTAATCAGAAATATGTCCATCCCACAGTTGGGCATGCTCAGATTCAAAAGGCCAGATGGTCCGTGCCCAAATCCAATAAGCAAAACCCTTGCAACTCGGATCTCGAGTGTCAGCGCAGCGGCGCCAGGAAGTACCAGTGTCCCCAGGGAGCAAGGCCCCGTTGCCAGAGCCTGACCCGCCCACCTGCCCCAGAGGGATGGCAGAGGGATGGCCGCCCATGCAGGAGAGGGGGCACAGAATGTCTGAAACACGACTCCCCCAATATTCCTATTGACCCCAGACAGGATTTTCTCCCCTTGACCCTAAATACAAATATAACTCGTTATTAGTAATACTGGCACACCTCAGAGATAGTGCGGGTTCGGTTCCAGATGATGTCAGTAAAATATCACAATAAAGCGAGTCAAATGAATTTTTTGGATTCCCAGTGCATATGAAAGTTATGTTTACACTGTACTGTGGTCTACTAGGTGTGCAATGGCAATATGTCTAAAAAATGTACATACCTTCATTAAGAACATTTTATTGCTAAAAAATGCTAATCATCATCTGAGCTTCCAGCAAGTTGTAACCTTTTTGCTGGGGGAGGGTCCTGCCTCAGTGGTGCTGGCTGCTGACTGATGGTGGGTGCTGCACACTGGGATGGCTGGGGAGATTTCTTTTTTTTTTTTAAGATTTTATTTATTTGAGGGACAGAGAGCATGAGTGGGGAGGAGCAGAGGGAGAGGGAGAAGCAGACTCCCCACTGAGCAGAGATCCTGATAGGGGACCTGATCCCAGGACCCTGAGATCATGACCTGAGCCAAAGGCAGACACTTAATGGACTGAGCCACCCAAGCACCCCTGGGGCAATTTCTTAAAATAAGACAACAGTCAAATTTGTTGCATTGATGGACTGACTCTTCCTTCCTCCAACGATTTCTGTGGAACATGCGATGCTGTTTGATAGCACATTACCCACAAGAGAACTTTCGAAACTGGAGTCAATCCTCTCAAGCCTGCCCCTTCTTTATCAACTCAGTTTCTGTACTATTTGAAATCCTTTGTTGTCATTTCAACTATCTTCACAGCACCTTCACCGAGAGTAGATTCCGTCTCAAGAAACGACTGACCACTGATCACCATAACAAACAAAATAACAATGAAAAACTTGGAAATACTGTGAGAATTAACAAAATGTGACACAGAGACATGAGCAAATGCTTCTGGAAAAAAAAATGGTGCCAGTAGCCTTGCTCCAAGCAGGGTTGCCAAAATGATTAAAACCAAAAAACAAAAAACAGAATCTGCAAGCACAATAAAGCCAGCACATTACATGAGGTGTGCCTGCACAGAAAGCTTGGAAAATAAAAGAGCATAAACCCCACTACAACTCCACTACCAGTGAGAAGCTGCACAAATGAGTTTGCTCAAAATGAGCAAACTGCCAATGATGATACAAGCCAGTCTCTTTCTTTGTGCCTCAGTTTCCCCTCTGGACCAGGGTAACCGCCATGTACCTTCCATTGCCAAAGGAGGAAGGTGGCTTCCATATTCGGAGGGGACCCGGATGAGCTCCTGAGTTTCTTTCTGATGTTCTAGACTCCACTCCGAAGTGCTGAAGACCTGTGGAGTCGGCCAGCAGGCTGAGGAAGCCCACGCGGATCTGCTGGCGGGCGGACCTGCTGGGATCTCACAGGAGGACGTGAAACCTGGAGTCCAAGCTGCAGCTCAGGGTAGTTTCAGAGTTCTGGAAGAGGCTCTAGCAGATCTGAGATCTACTTCAGGTTTTATGGGTCACCTTCAGCTAGTTGGTCCCCTCTCTGGGTAACGGAGGTTACCTGCACCCCTCCACCACCACCCAGGGAATTTATTCAAAATACGGATTCCTGGACCCCACGTGGGACATGCTGATTCTGTACATCTACAAAGAAACAGCCCCAACTTGCTAGCCCCCGGGTTTGCTTTGATCAGAGGGAATGGACCTTATCTAAAAATTTGATCCAAGATTAAAGAAAAGGTATAATTTCATGTAATACCATATGTGGATGAAGACCAGGAGCCAGTGGCTCTGTACAGAGGAGGCCCAGGCCTTACCTGCTCTGCACGGGAGGGGAACTGAATGTGGGGACCACTGGCGAGCAGCTGGAGATGGGGGGAGAGAAGCAGGAGAAACAGTTTCTTTGAGAATCAAAGGAAGAATATCACAAGCAAGAAATCTCGGCTGGTGGGGTGTGGCCAAGACATTTCCAGAAACATGATAGCTGGCATTGATTTTGAAACTGGTCCCTGCTCTGAGCTATAATG
>LNAC01000030.1:8615030-8703912 GCA_002007465.1 Ailurus styani
CGCCTCACCGCCTTCAGAAAACGCCTGCTGTAAACAGCAACCTTGTGCTTGAGCAGCTTCATGAGGATGAAGGTGAAGGAGTGGTGTCCAGCATGGGGCAGAGAGGGTCAGGAGCAGGTAGTAGAGGGGGAGAGATGCAGGATGGGTGAAATCAAATGGCCTTTTCCCTAAATGCACCCGAAGATGGAGATCCTCATGTGGGGTGGAGGGGAACATTTGCTGTACCAGTTAAGACTGGATTTGATGGCACATTGAAAAACCCAGCGACAATGCCTCAATTAAAGGAAAGGCAGAGTGGGTGTGGTAGTTCCCACAATGTCCCTTAAGATCCTTCTTTCCCCTCCACTATTCTTTACACATGGCTTCCATTCTCATGGTTTCTTCCTGTTCCAAAATAGCTGCTGGTGCTCCAGCCATCAGGTCTACAATTCGAGATGCAAAGAAGGAAGGAAGGAGGGAAAGGGTAAAAATGGCATGTGCCCACCCTCTGATCCCTCTTTAAGAGCCTTCCCCAAAGTCCCACCCAACAACTTCCACTGGCCACAGACCTAGTCACATGGTCACACCTACCTACAAGACACAGTGAAAAATGTGACCTTCTAATGACACGGGGAAACCCTGAGCAAAACTGGGGTTCTGTTACTAAAGAATAGGCAACCAGCAGTCTCTGGCACAAAGGGTTTCACTTAGAGTAAGCAAAATCCTGCTTTCCTCTGACTTCCACCTGCAGGCCTGGTTCTGCTCTTTGTAACAACGCCTATAATTGTAAAGCCTGTCTTCTACACGACAGCCTTGCTCTGGGCCTTTGCTTTTCCAGGTTAACCATCCACGGGTCTTTCAACCACATCTCAGGACACAGGCCAAGCTAAGCTCTAGTGACATCATTTTACTCCTACACAGATTCATCGTGACACCTGCTACGTGCCCCCCCCCCCAGCTACAGACAAAACAGACACTTGAGCTTACCGTCGGGGTGGACATGGAACCAACCCTCACCGGGGGCTGACTCAGAACACAGGAAGAAGGACCCTGAGCGGCAGAGCTGAGGCCTCCCTAGAGAAGTAATATTTCAACTGAGCGTGGACGAGGGAGGAGGAGTTGGCTAGGAAACACCTGAGGGGACCAGGATTCCAGGTGCAAGGAACAACGGGATGAAGTCACCCAGAGTCACCAGAAGTGAGAGGAAGAGAGGAGCATAGGAGGTTTGAGTTGGAGGAAGGAACATAAACCAGGGATGGCAAGAGCTCTGGGACCCCGGAAGAAAGGGCTCCCGGTGAGGCGGACAAACCAGGCATAACGTTTGGGAGACTGTTCGGTCATGCTCCACCTGCTCGTGCCAACACCTCGCCTGCCCACCCAAGCACAAGGGAAACCAAGTTAGTCTGGCAAGGCTTTGTTCCCAGGAGTCATCACTTTCTGCTGCTGTCGTCTGGTCTGTTCTAGAATATTACACGGCACAAAGCAGGCCTCATGGTTGGTCAGTGATTTCCCAGAATCCACCTCTTCCCCTTTTTGGAAAATGATACGAAGGCCTCCATGCCCACCCCCACCCTCACCAGCCTTCTAATGCGTCCCTGCTTATCCTCTCTCAGGAGTGACCGTGGCTGCTGTGGGGTCACTTTGGAGGTTCTTGTGGGGCCGGACAATCTGGATGCACGGAAAGTACCCTACTATGGTCCTGTGGTGTCCTCACTTATCTTGGGCTGCCCTTTCTTTTTAACCATATTTGGTCTCTAAGTTGCCAAGAAGCTGTGTAAAGAAAACCAGTATGGTTTAGGTTAAGCCCAGCGAGTTGTAGACAGCAGCCAAACTACTTCCTTCTTCCTCCAAACGTCCTGCCGACATCTCAGCCCAGAGCAGGCCTGAACAAAGTTCTCTCTGCAGCCTCCCACAGCACCAGCCCCCCCGCCAGGCTCACCAGAGCCCACCCCAGCCCCATGTCAGGGCCCTGTCTCACCTGACACTGGGCCCTGGGCTCTTCCTGTGGGAAAGAGGAGAGAAACTGAAAGGGAAAGGGGAGGAATAGAGATATCTCCTTGGAAAGACAGCAAGAAACCATCAGCGGAACATGCTGGAACAAAGACCGAGGAGACCAGGGAGAGAACATACACTGACCCCACAGATAGTGGAGGCCCCAGACATTTCCATCTTGGGAGGCTAATCACATCGAAAAGTGGAGAAAAGTGCCAACACAAATTTGCAAATATCAAGTTCTATTGAAAATATTTACATCTAGTAAATTTAACACCCTGAGAATTATACTGTAATTTGCAATATTCCCAAGATTGCTCCCAGATTTATTTTAATGCATATGAACTTGTAGCATACTTCAGCAGTGAGGTACACAAATGGGACACGGGCTCTTCTCTCAGCCCCATCAAGGGCCCTATGTGACGGGTGTGTAACCTTACTTGAGAAGAATGTCAAAATGCACTCGACCACTTTATTAATTGGAGGTTCTTTCTAAATATCTTAAAGTAAGACTACCCACTAGCGCAATGGTTCTTAACCAAGAGAGATTTTGCGCCTCCCCCAAGCCCTGGGGACATTTGGCAACATCTGGGGACTTTTTTTTTTTTTTTTTAGGGTAGGGAGGAACAGAGGGAATCTTATTAAGCAGGCTCTATGCCCAGCACAGACCCCGACATGGGGCTCGATCTCCTAACCCTGAGATCATGACAGGAGCCAAAATTAAAAGTTGGATGCTTCACTAACCAGTTACCCAGGTGTCCCCGGAGACGTGTTTGATGGTCATGACTAGGGGGGTTGCTACAGGCATCTAGTGGGTAGAGACCAGGGATGCTGCTAAACACCCCCTACAATGCACAGGGTGGTCCCCACAACAGAGAGCTGCCAGCCCAAAGTGTCATTAGTGCCAAGGATGAGAAATCCTGCCCTTGAGGGGCACCACTCTAGACCCTCTCTGCCAAAAGTTAAAAAAAGCCAGGACAAGAGTCACAGGGAAGAAAGAATTGGGAGGTTGAGTCCAAGCACATTAGAGGGGCTTGGAAAAACCCTTTGGCTTCCCCAAGTCCACCCTAACCAAGTGTAAAGCCAAGTCCACACAAGTTCAAGGTGATAGGCAGTTATTGAACCACCTAAGCAAACAAAAACCAAAAACCTTCAGAGGAAGATAAAAGAATACAGAGTCTCTAACAAAGAAGCATCCACAGTATGCAGTCAAAAGTTACCACACATGCCAAGAAACAGGAAAACATAACCCAAACTCGGCAGAGAGATTAAAACTAATTCTTAAAAGACCAAACAGAAGTTCTAGAACTGAAAAATACGATAACTGAAATGAAGAATTCACTAGATGGGCTTCCAAGCAGATTGGAATGGAAGATGAGAGGATCTGACCTTAAAGTTGGAACGATAGGAATCACTCAATATGAAGAACAGGGAGACAAAAAAGACTGGAGAAAAGTGAATAGAGCCTCAAGGACCTTTGGGACAATATCAGACTGTCTAAGGCATGTGTAATTGAAGTCCAGGGAAGAAAAATCGCTGAGCGTGGGGCAGAAAATAAGTGTTAAGACATAATGACTGAGACTTCCCCAAGTTTGAAGATACATATCCGAGGTTCCACAGAGAGAGGAGCTGGGATTGGAGTCAAGTTCTCCTGCCTTGAAGGGGAGCCTATAACCCCTGCTACCTGCCCCACAGGGGACAGCCAAGGTCCCATCCAAGCCCCAAATCCAGTGACCCGGTGAACCTCTTGGTCAAGGAGGGGGAGCGGGGGGGCGCTGGTGAGACCCACCTAGGGCTGATCAGCAGTGACGGCCACCAGGGGAGCCACAAAGGTGGTGAGAGATGGCCAGGCCAGGGTCAGAGGCCCCAACTGCGCTTCACAAGAGGCTACAGGATCCCCTAAGACCAGACTCTGGGGCTTCCGGAGAATGTTCTCATGTCTCAAAGCCGTTTCTTCTATTTTCTTGACAGGGAGAAGCTTGACAGCTCCTTATTGCTGCAGCTCCTCAAGAAACGGGTTTGCTTTGTCCTGGACAGAGCTCTCTGAACACACCAACCCCCTTCCGAGGCCAGGACTTGGCAGCCCCCGCCAAGAAGCCCACGGCCACCAGAGGCAGAAGGAACTGGCGTCAGCCTCAGCCGAGGAGGAAACGTCCCCCATAGGGTGGCAGGGTGAGCCTGAAATACCCTGCCCACTTCCCACCTGAAATGCCACCATCACCACCCTTTTGGATTCAGGCTGTGGTTACTACACGGAAGTCACCTGAGGAAGGAACATACTGAGCCACCGTGAGGCCGCCACACCTTAGCTGGAACCCCGGAGAGAGCCTGTCACCGGCCCTGCTCCTGGGCTGCATCCGGCGGAGACTCCAGAAATACTCGGAGATGGATGGGCCCTTAGCATTTCCTCTTTCTTCCTTCTCATTTAGAAAACTGCAGGATAGGCCAGTGGCCAAGGGCCCAGCTTTGAGACACAGGTGTGGGGCCTTGGAAAATTACTTTGCCGCTTTGTGCCTCGGTTTCCCCAACTGTGGAGTGGAGATGGAGTGGCAGTTGTGAGGCAGGGCTCCCATCAGGGTCCAGTGGTTTGGTGCATGGCACGTGGCACCTGTTATTGTGACTTGGGGCAAGTCCCTTCCTCTCTCTGGGACTCAGCGAAATGGCCGGGAAGCTCAGGGACCAACTGGGGTTCCGCCAGATTTCCTGGTACAATTATTTCCTCAGTTCCTTTCACTGTTTCTGTTCTTTTAGCTTTGAATTAATGTTTCTAGTGTTTACATGTCTTTTTGATCATTCTGGAATCAGAGTGAGGAAAATTTGGTGATAAACAGTCACAACCCAAAAAAAGGACATTCTCTTCCCAGTTTAAATGGGGAGGGCTCTGTCACTTACAGACTGAGTCCGACCCGTCTGGAAGGGGCTGCAGGCCAGCCAGGCCTTCCCACTCACAGGCAGGGGCTGCCTCAGCCTTGACCTTCTCTGCAGCTCGCACCCAACGCCTGCCCCCGCTGCAGTGCTCTGGGGCATCAGCTCACAGATCACTCCCTGTCCATTCACTCATCATCTCGATTAATCTGGGTTGGTGGGAGCTGCTCCTTTGTCTCTAGCAGCTTCTACCTGTATCTGCCTACCCCGAGAGCTGAGCCAAAGACAGAAAGTGGATGGTGAAGCCTTGAGAAGCTGGGGCCGGGGCATTCCGGGGGAGAGCTGTTAAAGGTGGGCGTCCACGGAGGACCTGTGGAGCCCCAGCTTGGAAACCGGGTGCTTGTGTCAGGAGAGAGGACAAAGGCGGGACTCCCAGTGGCCGTTCGGGCAGGCAGCTGGACATTCTAAGACAGACAGAAGCTCCAATTTTTCTCCACACACAGAAGGAAAACAAACACGCAAGAAAACAAAAGCAAACCAAAGCTGAGGCCGGCAGGGTCATGCACCAAAGCCGTTTTATGAGCGACTTCTTTCTCCTCGGGCTGTGCCTGACAGTGTGGCTTCTCTCTGTTTTGTGGCGCTGACCATGGGCCCCAGGAAATCTGGACTCCTTTTGCCCCAGTCCCTTCCAATTGATGTTGACATGTTCACCACTTGCTTCCTGCTCAGCCAGGGCCCCTGTGGGGAGGGGTGACGGGGGAGGGACAGCTCCGGCCGCTCCTGCCAGCATGCCATCACAGAGCAGAGACAGCCCCCAGTCTTGCCAGCAGTGACCCCCTCACCTCCTGTCACGGGCACAACTCAAAGGGCACCACTTCCACGAGGCCCGCTGGGCACACGGCCACAGGCACGCCCGGGACGGTCGCCACGACACCGGTTCAGAGAATTCATCAGTCACTACAAAGAGAGAGCACTCCAGCATCAAACTTCAAATTGCCAATGACTTTCATGACAGTGGAAAGTCATACGTGATACATGCAGTGGTTCTCAAACTCAAGCCAGCATCAGAATCACCTGGAAGGCCTGTTCAAATGGCTGTGGGGCCCCACCCCGAGTTTCCGAAGAGGGGCCGGGAACTTGCATTTCTAACAGGTTCCCAGGGGAGGCTGCTGGTCAAGGATCACACTTTGAGCACCACCGCGCTGTGATTAAAAAAAGAAAATCTGAGCACATACACACATGTATTTATGCATAAATACATAGTTAAGATGTTGATAGTAATTATTTTTGCATAATGAGATTCATTACAGGCTTCTTGTAATTCTATTTTTTACATTTTATCTTTCGAATTGCCTGCAATAAATACGGCTTCTTGAAAAAATATAACTTACGTTAACATTTCCCATTTTAGCCCCTCCTTCATGAGGCCTCCCCAGGCCTCCCCTGGTGAGAACTGACTGCCCATCCCGTGTCCCACTGCTGCTGGGGCCTCTGCTTGGCTCGTTCTCCTTCTGCCTCAGGTTTGCGTCCTCACCAATCAGCAGTAAATGCCTGACATAAAAGCTCTGGCGCAGGAACCTCCATACCCCCCAGCACAGGCCCGCACTGTGCCCTCCGTCCGTCTGAAGCGCATGAAACTCAGCAGGCATCGGATGCTGTGGACGGAACATGGGGGTCCCCAGTTTGGTGGCCTGGGTCAAGCCTGAGTTCTTCCCAGCTGCTGCTCAGACCCGCTGGTGGGCTCTGGGATGGTCCATCCTGCCCTTCTGGCCACCAGATTGGCCCTCTAAGCAGCCAATATCATGGCACTCCCCCAGCAGGCAACATAGCAGCTGCCCTTCCATACCACTGAGCATTCTGGTTACCACAATGATCCCTGGTGGTGGTTCCAATGTCCAGAGAGTCCCTGCAGGCCTGGTGACGCAACTTCTTCAGACCCAGAACCAGGGCTACCTAATTACACAGCATGCATTCTGTTAACGCTGCCACTTGCCAGCTGCATGACCTTGGGTCCTGATTTACTCAATTGTCCAATAATGAGGTTGCATTAGAGAAGAGAGAGCAAAGACCTGACACTTACGCCGCCCCCTCTTTACGTCCGCCTTTACAGACATTGCTAATCAATAAGAGCGTTCTACTCCCCTTCATCAAGATGTAGCCTCAGAATATTTCTTAACACTATGTGCCGGGCGTCATGCTCTGATCAAAGCAAACTAACATTCAAGATAAAAGCTAATTCCTGTTCCTGACCTACGTCATACTCTATTTCCCTGAAACCTAGAACAGTGCTCAGCATAGAGTGGCATACAGTGGGTCTTTGTTAAATGAATCCACGTGGATACATACCAGCTGTCACTGATTATCATGAAAGTGAAATCTTTGGTGCCACCAACCATTATGTACCAACCCCAGGCCAACTACTTCCTCCTTCCCAGCATCCCTGGCCATTCAGTTGGTGCCCTCTGCTGTCCATCAGCCTGTACTGCAGGGACCTTCTATTCCCAGCCCTAAGGAACTGTGAGCCTTGAGGACAAGGGTGCCATCACAAACAGGCCCAAACTTCCCCATAACAAAAAATCTGCCGCATGGCTTTGGATGCAATCAAGGTCAAGCCCAGCCAAGACACCTGTTTAATCACTCCGAGCTTTGTTTGATCTCCTCCCCTCCGCCCTCCCCTCTGTATGCCATCTGCAGAGCTGAGAGCCCAATTCTCTCACTTCTGGTAAGATTGACAGCAAGAAAGGAGGGGGGACTGACTCAAGGTCACATAACCAGTCAGACCACAACTCCGGTCCCCACATTCACAGACCCTGGCGCTGTGACACTCCGGGCTGCCTTCCTCTTCTCCAAAGAACAAGACAGGAAAGAAGCTGCCTTGGGCTATAGAGGTATGGGGTTCCTCCAGGGCCTCAACCACTTGGGAGGGTCAGCCTGGAACCAACCAGCTATGGAGCCCCGGTGAGATCATCCTGCCATCTCCTTATCAAGACCTGCCTGATCTGACCTCCATCTATCTCTCTGAACTCCTCCCCAGCCCTGACTCCCATTCACTCTGCTCTAGCTCCAGCGACCTCATTCCAACCTCAGGGCCTTTGCACTGGCTGTGACTGTTTGTGGAACCCTTTGGTCCCAAATTTTCCCACGAGAGATTCCATCCTATTGTTCTCAAATGTCACTTCTGCCGGGAATACTTCCTCTACCACCTGAATGCAGTCGTCTGTAGGAGTTTGGGCTGCTATGACAAATTACCATTGACTGAGTGACTTATAAACAACAGATTTATTTCTCACAGCTCTGGAGGCCAGAAGTTTGAGGTCACGGTGTCAGAGTGGTCAGGTTCTTGATGAAGGCCCTCTTCTAGGTTCCAGACTGCCTGCTTCTCGCTGTGCCCTCACATGGTGGGAGGGGCGGGACAGCTCTCTGGGGTCCCTTTCTTAAGGGCGCTGCACATCAGGGCTCCACCATCAGTATTGAATCACCTCCCAAATTCCCTACCTCCTAATACCATCCTAATACCATGGGGGGTTAGGATTTCAATACATGAATTTCAGGACACACATACATTCCATCTGTAACATCTCGCCACACTCCACCATGCTACGTTGCCCTGTTTTCTTTGGAACACTTAAGCTACCCTTCAAAACATATTTATAGAGCAGCTCCTGGGCCCCAGGCACTGCACTAGGGCTTATCTGTTCATTGTTGTCTCCCCAGAAGTACGCCGCCCCGTGGAAATAGGGGCCTTGTCTGCGGACTCACACCCAGCCCTAGCATGAGCACACGGGAGGCATGCAGTCCCTATCTGCTGACAAACAAATAGATTATGGCCTTTAAAACAAGATAGGAAGAGTCCTGAATGGGGAATCAGGGTTTAGATGATTGGAGTTTGAGACCACCTCAGCTGCCGGGTGACCTTGGGGCGGTCACAACCCCTCTGAGCCTAGCATTTTCTGATTCTGAAGATCCCTCCCTGGGGTCTCTGGAAAGTCCAAGGTCCTCTGACCAGTAAGACCTCAGAGCCCACCCAGGATGCAGCTCTGTCCCTTGGATTTAGTGAAGGGAGAAAGGTGGGTCCCTCCCCTCCCCTTTCCCTGTGGCTCCCTCCACTAGTACCAGGCCCAATCCCCTCTGAGAGGAGAGGGGTGAAGCCAAGGTGAGCCTGCAGCCCCACTCCCAAAGGACAGCGGCCCACACTCAGCATCCAGAATAATCGTGGCCAGCTGCGTCACATCTCCACCACGGGCTCCCTGCCCCTGGGAAGCTGGAGAAGTTCAGCCGTTGCCCACATGTGGTTGTTTGATCAGGGAGTGGGGAGAGGAAGCTGGCAGCTCAACTTCTGGGCCATGGTGCCAGCTGGGGCCAGGCCTGCCTGACGGCCTCATCCAAGGGCCCAGATGCACAAGCAGGGCCAGGCGCAGTGAAGTGTGAGGGTGCCGCTGTCTCCCGCCTAGCCTGGGGGTAGCAGAAGAGGTCACAGGCCCCAGCTCAGAGTCATGTGTGGCTGCAGGCCATCGTAGGTGGATCCCGTCACAGCCAGAACAGTTTGGGGAAAGAGAGCTACTGGTCAACCGATTGAGCTAGGAGTGAGCCACTGACAGATGTGGAGCCCATCCACCCTTGAGCTGAGAAGCAGGAATGGGGACGAGGGCCAGCGGCCTGGAGGGGATCGAGGGAGCCTAGGTGGGGTATGACCATCAGGCCTGGGAGCCAAAGTCCCAGCCAGGCTTTCTGCCCACAGAAGAGGGGATGGCAAGATGAAACAGGCTGGTCCTCGGCCATTCATGTCCTCCCTAGTGACACAGGGCAAGCTCCTAGATTCCCCCAGACAGAAGCTGCTTTCAGACAGGAATCAAATTGGAAGGGCTCTGAGCCACTAATTCATACTAAGGTGTCAATGACTGAGGGTAGAATAACACCACAAGGCTTCAGGTGGAGACAAAGCTCCTTGGGTAAGGAACTTTCCAACACATTATTCCAAGAAAACCAGTCATAAGTGAAATGAATTTCAGTTTCGTGTGTGTGTGGGGAGAGAGAGAG
This sequence comes from Ailurus styani, assembly GCA_002007465.1. NCBI lineage: Eukaryota > Metazoa > Chordata > Mammalia > Carnivora > Ailuridae > Ailurus > Ailurus styani. The sequence goes on from LNAC01000030.1 coordinate 8,624,904, forward strand.
ACAGAGAGAGAGAGAGAGAGAACTGCCTATCTGACATCTTTTAATTGTCCCAAGAGATCCTCACTTCAACATGTGCAACTCCAACTCAGAATCTCCCCTCCACCCAAGCCAGGTCCTCTCAGTGAGGCAGCGCCCCCAGGTGTGCAGGCCAAAGCCCACCCCTCGGCCCCATCTCTCTGTCACCAACTCCCAGAGCTGTAGTGTCCCAAACCCCTCTTCGGTCTGGCTACTTCTCTCCTGAAGGGGGGCAATGGTGGGTTGCCCATACTGGCATGGCCCCACCCAGAGTACAAATGGAGGCCATGGATCCCCGCCCCCACCTCCTGTTGCTAGCCCCGCTACATCCCGCGGTAAGGGCTGGTGTGGGGGCAGCAGCCACCCCCCGTGCACATGACCTCTCTTCTGTCACCCTAAAGCCCCAGGTGCGTACACAGGCACTGGGGTCTTCCCGTAAAGGGACCGGCTTGAGGAAGAGGCCCCCACAGCCTTAGAATCAGGCTCTCGGCAGGGAGAATTGGGGAAGAGGCCCTAGGAGACACGTACTCTTCCCGCCAGCCATCGGGAGAGGCACAGACCGAGGAGGGCAAGTGCAAAGCCCTCTAAACTGCAAAGCCCAGAGCGGCAGCCAAGGATGATCCTGGGCCCTCCACTCCTCTGACCTCTCCTGCCAATCTCTTCTCCATCAGGCAGCCAAAGGGATCTTTTAAAAATCAATCGTATCATGTTACACACCCCTGCTTTAAATCTTTCAACGGCTCCCCACTGCTCTCAGGATAAAAGCAAAACTCCTCCAGTGCCATCTAGGAGGCCTCAGAGTCCAGGCCCTGCCAACGTCTCCACTCTGGGCTCTTATCACGCTCCCCTCATGGCTCACCCATGTCCTGCTGGCCTTCCTCCAGACCTATACCCACCACAGTGCTCCAGCCACGGGCCCTGGCTGTTCCCTCTGTCGGCAATGCTCTTCCCTTCTCACCAGGCCTAACTCACTCCTCCACATCCTTCAGATCTCGGATCAAGTGTCCTCTCCGCATGCAGCCTTCAGGAGGGCCCTGCCCAGATCAGTCCTCGGGGTGTGAGCTCTTGCAGCTCCGGGTCCCTCTGACCCTTGTAGCAACTTCATGTTTGCTCATGCGATCATCTGATTAGTGTGTTCTCCCCCACTGCGAGACCAAGGGCTCATGCAGTCAGAGGCCTATTTTTGTTTGCAGCCTGGCACCAAGAGTCACAGCTGACATGTGCTGAGTGCTTACCGAGTACCAGACCCCGTGCTGAGTGTTTTCTGCACGTTATCCCACTGAATCCTTTTGACAGCCCTACGAGGCAGACACTGCTGTTACATCCACTTTGCAGATGAAGAAACGAAGGCTCATGAAGTTAAGAAACTGGCCAAGGTCCCGTCTAGTCCGCAGGAGGGCTGGGATCCAATTGGGGCAGTGTGGTCCCAGGGTCCACCATGCAGCTACCCGCCCTCCTTTGACCGCATCAGCCTCCCCACGGCACACGCTCAGTGAATAGTTTTCATATGAACAGAAGGACGCACACACGCACACACCCGAAGGAGCACGCGCCAGAATGAGAACACATGTGGTTTCTGGTTGGTGGGATTATGGATGTTTATTTTCATCTTTCACTTACTCGTACGTTCCAATTTTTCTATACGAAACAAGTATTTTGTTGATGCCTTTAAATTATGAAAGAAAACCTTAAAATCTCTTTAATCTTTTAAAAAGAAAGAAGAACGGACCAAAATCAAGATGTCCAAAGAAACAGTATGCAGTTCCCTCCCATTCCACGCCAAGGCCTACCCTGGTAGAAGATGCAGAGCATTTTCAAGACGGAAAGGCCTCGTGACGTAGCTGCTAGGGGCGCCTGGGTGGCTCAGTGGGTTAAAGCCTCTGCCTTCCGCTCAGGTCATGATCTCAGGGTCCTGGGTTCGAGTCCCACATCGGGCTCCCTGCTCAGCGGGGAGCCTGCTTCCTCCTCTCTCTCTCTGCCTGCCTCTCTGCCTACTTGTGATCTCTCTCTGTGTCAAATAAATAAATAAAATCTTAAAAAAAAAAAAAAAAAAGACAGACCAGGGTTGGAATCTTTGCTTTTCTAGTGGGACTTAAAGCCTGTTTCTTAACCTCTGTGACCCCAGTGACCTCCCAACCTCTGGCCTCTGTGAACCAGGGCACTACCTCCTGATGCTCTTTACAGGACCGCTGTGAAGACTAGAGAGAACGGACAGAAGGACTCAGCACGGGGCCTGGCCCAAAAGAGATGCGTGGCAAACGGTGGCCACTAGCCTTAGCCCAACTCTCACGGACGGACGAGGGGGAGCAGCAGGGACACCTCCCGGACCCCAAACACCCACACCCAGAAGCGGCCACATCTAGTCACTCAGTGGCGCCTCTTGCCAGCGACATGCCTGCCTGCTGGCCCTGGCCGCATCCCTCTCTGGGTCTCCCTGTTCAGCTGGCCAGTCAAGGACACGGGCCACCTTAGGGGACTTCAGGGCAAGCCACGGGTGGGAACCCCAGGACACAAGCCACCCAGATGGCTGTTTTGATGCCTGCAGGCCGCCCCCCCCCATGGGATGGAGGATGCGACGCCCCCACCACCATATCCTTGCCACCCCTCCCAAGAACAGAAGGAACATTTTTTCACCTAGGTGGAAACCCCAATTCAGCTTCTGGGGCTGCGGTTTGGGGATCATCTAAGGGGATTCTCTTGTGAGGCCTTGGGAAGAAACGGAGAGGGAGACAGAGATGGAGAATGGGCCGCCCAGAGGCCCCTGTGGCTCTTCTGGTATTTATGTTCTGCCACAGCCTTGAATATCATGGGGCTCGGAAGGAATTTCCAAGAAGATCGAAATTTGAGGAAATCAAAGTTTAATTAGTCGCAGCTGCTGTAATGTATTCCAGGTGATGGCTGGTATGGCTGGGTCCCCCTCCGGGCCCCCTGACGCCTCTCACCCTCCACGGGGGCAAGTAAACAGTGGGGTGTTTGCGGTGGGAGCCCTTCCCCCGGGTCAGCTGAGCAGGGGAGGGGAGGCGGGAAGGGCGCGTGCTGCCTCCTGCCACCTAGACTTACGTCTGCAGGAGGGGCCAGTGAGGCGGTTCACACACCACGGAGCCGTGTTCCCTCCTCTCTGCTCCCTGCTCAGTTCCCACTGGCGCTTTGCAAGGGACAGGAGAAGTCCCAGGGAATGCTACAGAGCACAGACGAAGAGTTAGGAGTTAGCTCTCCGCTCCGATCCCTCTCCCCGTCACATTCCTAGGTTACCGTGTGACCTTGGACAAGTCGTTTTACTGGGAGATTGCCAAAACAGCCAGGCATCCAGGGAGGCCCGGGTAGGAAATCCCAGCTCTGCCACTCAGCATCGTGCCCTGGGGAATGTGGCTGAACATCTCGGAGTCCCGACTGCCCCATCCATAAAATGGAATTAGGAACAACACTGGCTCACAGCACAGTTGTTAACAGGTAAGCAAAGTCACATACGTCCAAGTAACACATATAAAGGATGTTAGCACAGAGCTGATGCATCACAAGAACTCAATTAGCCTGCCCCATGGGCCTCAATTTCCCTATCACCAAACCGAAACGGGTTCCAACAATATAATAGAGGAATAAGAACTTGAGCTCCTCAAAATAAAACCAAACCTACAGACATGTGAGGCTCCATCCATCAGAACAGTGTTCTTCAAACAGGGGTCTCTTGAAGCTTCCAGAGGTGCTGACAGGTAGCACCAGGGATCCTGTCATGGGGTCCAACTCCAGGGCAGGATGAGTGAGGAAACTGGAAAGGGTTGGGAGGGGTGGGCTCACCCTTCTCTGGGTTGATGCTGAGCTGCACAGTGGCACCATGTCACTGTGACCACTTACTAACGTACTGACAGCAGCACCCCCTCCTGTCCATCATCCCAGCAGGAGGAGTGTCTGCATTCCCAGCTCGGGCTGATCACAGGTTGGTTCTGGGGACAAGGACAGAGCCTGGGGCTTGCCTTTCACCCCACTTTGCCCCCACCAAGCCCTAGGTTTGGGGGCTTGAATGTCCTGGAGAGTCAAAAGGGACAGCCTCCAAGGACACAGACGGGCACCCTGCCGGCGGACTGGTCGGTGGACAAGGCTCCTGCTGCTGCCCGTGGGAAGCTTCATGGGACACCACCCCAGTCCCGGTGGGCTCACGGACACTGGGCCATCTGCAGGCATGAGCTCAGCTCCACTCAGCTCCCTGGGGTCTGCAGCAGACAGTTCCCTCGGGGGTGGAGCCTGGCCCCAAATCTTGTCACATCCACATGGTCTCTCCAGGGCCTGCCCCTTGCCCCACTCGCCACCAACCTCTATTTTTTCCCCAGCCCTGGGAGTCATTTCTAGTGTAAGTTTTTGAAATTCAAAGCCAAGAATCCATCCTTTTTCTCTCTGCATTTCTGCTGTGTCACCCCTTCCCTGAGGCAATGAACAGAAAAGTCCAGCCAAATGCAGGGAAGGGTCAAGGGATGGAAAGAAGGAAACACCAGAAACTAAAACCTCTCAGCTAACAGTTCAAAACAGTTTCCCGCTTTGCAGGGGAGGCACTCGTGTGTAGTTCCAAAATCACGGGCAACAGGGCCGCAGAGGCAGCCATGTTGTTGTGCCGAATGCTTTCTCTGAATGAACGTAGTATTCACGAGGGCTGTTATTTGTGCAGCGTGTATCTTCCCCTTACCTTGCAGCCGAGGCTAACAGGTGAGAGGAAGAGTGCGGAATGGTGTCTACCAACACTGCTCTGTCTGCAGCCACCCTTCCCACTTGCCTCACCAGCGGACAGCTTCTCCCTCAGACACTGAAAATGCCAGCGGGTCACGTTTTTAGCCTCTCTTGCCGCCATACGTGGTCGGGTGACCCAATTCTAGCCAATGGGACCTGAGACACATTGGCCGAGGTGACTTCTGGGAAAGCAAAATGATAGCTGCAAAGAGAGCCTCCTTCCTGCCCATGGCGAATGCGCGTGCGTAAGGACTGTAGCTGTGGTGGCCATCTTGTGCGAGAAGGCCCGCCTAGGATGAAAAGCGGCCCTTGAGGTTGGCAGAGCAAGAATGAAAAGTACCAGGGTCCCTGGTGATGTCATTGCACTTTATATAATCAACAGTCATAACAGACTTCCTGTTAAGTGAGGTAAGCACTGTCCTCATAGCGTGAAACCGCATTAAGTTTTCGTTCAGTCAGTTGCCGCCAAAAGCAGCCCGATTATCCTGAGAGAACATTTTAGAATCCTTCCGGGTCTCTGTTAGGGCTGTTTTGGTTGCAGGTGGCCACAGGAATCTAACTTCAATTTGCTCAGCCAAATAGGGTAATTTTTACAATTAATATACGTGGGTGTTTTGTGAAACTCAGCAGAAATATGACCAGCCCTCAGAACAGTTGGAACCATCAGGATTTTCTCTCTCTCTTATTGTGTCTCACCATTTCGAGGTAATAAATCCTTGGGCGTTTGTCACAAAAAGTCTGGTTGTCCAGAATTGATTCTTTTTTAATTTAATTTTGATTTGCCTTGAGAAAAAAAAGATGAATACATTTCTTTAGCTTTAAATCTTTATATTGCAGAAGGATTTTGTTTTATAACTGATTCATGTGGTCAATAATTCACCTCTGGAGTCCTAAATGTGTGCCCAGAAGGCCCCAAGGATCTGGAAAAACACTTCCCTTTCTTTAATGTTCACCATTCTGTTCGTGCACTGCGTATGGCTAACAGCGAGAAACCTTATTTTGATGATAACATGGCAGAAGGAGCTCCCTCATCAATGTCCGTGTGATCAAGACAGAGCCTCAGACACCAGCGGGGCTCGTTTCCCTGGTGGAGGTGGGGGGGTGTCGTCTTCTGGTAAGTGGAAACTTCTCTCCACAGGGAAACTGCTGGTTCACTTTTCTAAAACGAGGTCAGTATTTGGTTCTAAATTCTCTGCCAGTGCCAACACAGGAAGAACTTACAATGTGTCCTGGGAACTTCATGACTCTATAAACACACTTCGAGTGTGGTGTCAGTAAAAAGTAAAGGTCGTGGAATTTTTATGAAGTCTACCTTTCACATGTTTAGAAGCAAAAGATCGGTTTTTGAAAAACAGAAATTTGAGGGGCACTTGGGTGTCTCAGTCAGTTAAGCATCCGACTCTTGATTTCAGCTCAGGTCTTGTCTGAGGGTTGTGAGTTCAAGCCCCATGTGGGGCTCCGCACTGGGCATGGAACCTACTTAAAAATATACATATGGAAATTTGATAAGAATAGCACAACCTGATGTGAAACATGAAATAGAAGTTAGATGGCTATGAGTGGATGTCCTCTGGGTCACACACGGATCGTTTGGGCATCTGTGTGTTTAGAAAGTTTGTCTGGTGATTCTGTGGCAGAAGGAGCGACTGCACAGACCGTCAGACCTTTGGAGACCCAGCCCATATCTTGAGTGTCATCAAGTCCCTGCCTCTGGCATATACATGATTAGGCACATAGTAGGTGCTTAATAAATATCCCCTGAATCATTGAACGAGGAAAAGAAAAAATGGAAGTGCAGAAGATAAGATAGGGTTTTTTGTTTGTTTTGTTTTTAAGATCTTATTCATTTGAGAGAGAGAGAGAAAGAGCACAAGCAGGGGGAGCAGGAGAGGGAAAGGGAGAAGCAGGTTCCCCCCAAAGCAGGGAGCCCAAAGCAGGGCTCTGTCCCAGGACCCCAGGATCGTGACCTGAGCCAAAGGCAGACACTTAACTGACTGAGCCACCCAGGCGCCCAAGAAAGGTTTTTATGTAGGATCTTTCCCAACCATAAAATACCGAGAAGCCGCTTCTACTCCGGTGTCTTTGGGCACGGGTCCCTCAAGGTGGGTTGGGGATGAGGACGTGGGGGTGGGGTGGACAGGAGTTCAGTGGGAGCCGAGTCCCACACAGGGTGCTGACCTGAAGCCAGGGTTCGGCCCAGACAAAGCAGCTTCTCGGAACCCCCCTGCCCGTGGGGAGGCTCAGCCGCCCCTGCACCAGGCCCCAAGGAGAAAACGCATTTGTTTACTTGACCTGAATGACATGTTCATTGATTTTTCTGGAGCGGTTCATTCATAAAGGCAAATTGAGCCCCACTCCTGGGGATGCCAACGGCCTTTTAACAAGCTCCCCGAGGGATGACTTCTGCAAATGAGTCGCTGATGAGCCAGAAATGGAGCTTGCCTGCCTAGCCTGGCCCTGCTGGCCCGCGGCTGCGAGCTGCTGGGCAGGAGGTGCCATCCTGTGACTCGGGGACTCTGGCCTGCTGCAGGAGGCAGGGCTAGTGGACAAGGCCCAGCAGACCAGGGCGGAGGTCTGGCAGACCAGAGAGTAGCACCAGCTACTTTCAGAGAACGTTGTCACGCCTTCCGTTCAACCCTCTCATTTGACCTTTCAGTAAACAGAGGCCCAGTGAGGAGAAGTGACCTGCCTGAGGCCAGACAGCCTAAGGTTTGGGTTTTTTATAGGATTTACAGTCCACAGGCACATTTACCTCTTTGATCTCACTCAGTCCTTCCATGCAAACAGACACGCAGGATTGGTGTTGGTGCGCACATTTTATCTTATTCTAACATTACCTTTGTCCTTTCCCCCCTCACATTCTGTTTTAGGAGGTATTTTATTTTTGTTTATTTGACCAGAAGACACTGTTGTAGCTAGTCCTCAGATGGCATCTGGGATCTACCGTTCTAGAGAATTCTTGCTGCTTTGACATTCGTCGTGCATTTCTCCCTTCGCCCCTTCCTTTTTCTCCCTCAGCCCTTTCTTTCTCCCCCGTATCTACCCTTTTCTTCTCTCTCCCCTTCTGTACTTTTATTTATTAAGGGGTGGCCCAAGAAATGTGAGTTTCAATTCCTATCCCGCTCCCACTTGCTGGCTGATCTGGGACAAGGCACTTCTCTCTGGCCTTCAGTTTCTCCATCTGGAAAAGAAGGGGTTGGTCTTCAGTTCTTTGAAATGGCTTCCATTCAGGGAACCTGACATGGCTACCACTTTCTGCTACCCTGTTGACTCACCCCTAAAGCAAAAGCATCTTTCCCTTTCTGATCTGCTAACTGAGGTCTGAAGCAAAAATTGGGGTGCGTTAGTGAGAAGTCATACCGATGGGGACAGCCTGCCACTCATCCCCACTGGAGAGGCCACCTCCGTATCTCACTCATGATTTTCCCTGTGATGAATTACCAGTGCATTCCCACTGGTGAGACGGCTACTTCCATGCACTCTCATTCGGGATGATGGGCCATCTCACTTTGTTCTCTGTTTATTGTGTGTGACACGGCTGTCACTATTGATTCGGCATTATTGAGAGAGAAGCTTCTTATTTCCTCTCAGGGACTTTGCTGGCAATTAAGATGTGTAGCCAGCAGGTGAGCGATGGAAACTTGGTAATGGTCTAAACCTTTTATACTCCATTATTCCTTTGGGAAAAAATTGTTTTTAAAATTATTATACAAATAGTAAAATAGTCTTACAAGATCAAGATCTTTAAGGAAAGCAGCTGATAAACATAATATGGTATCTTTCTCAAAACGCTCCACTCTGCACACCCGAACTCTGGTTTGATGGGCAGGTTTATCAAGACGCTTCTCCCCACTTCCCCTTGAATAGTTTTTAAGAAGAAAGCATTCCCAGGGTGTTGTTTCTGTTCTAGGATTTGAGGACTTAAAGAAGCGGGATTTTTAAAAGACCTTGTCTTTGTTCTAATAAAAGGGACGTGATTACCTGCCTTTGACTAATCACAAAATAGGTATTGATCTTGACATAAAGGTTAGATGGCTGTAAGGTGTTGAGTCCATTTCCTATTGAGGCTGGGACAGAGGACCGCAAATTGAATGGCCTAAACAATACAAATTTATCCTGTTATAGTTCTGAGGGTCAGAAGTCTCACTGGACTGAAAAATCACGGTGCTGGCAGGGTTGTGTTCCTGCTGGGGGTTCTAGGGAAGAACCCGTTCTTTGCCTCTTCCAGCTTCCAGAGGTTGCCCCCGGCTCCCTTGCTTCAGAACTCTTTTCCATCTTCAAAGCCAGCAACCACATCGCTCCGACCTCTGCTTCTGGATTCATGTCTCCTTCTCTAATCGGACTTCCCTGCCTCCATCTTTCCCTTAGAACACCTTTGTGGTTACATCAGGTACACCCAGATAACCCAGGATGCCCTGTCCATCTAAAGATATTTAAATTAATAATTTAAGGGGCTGCCTGGGTGGCTCAGTCAGTTAAGCACCTGCCTTCAGCTCAGGTCATGATCCCAGGGTCCTGGGATGGAGCCCCACATCGGGCTCCCGGCTCAACAGGAAGCCTGGTCCTCCCCCCCCCCACTCCCCCTGCTTGTGTTTCCTCTCTCGCTGTGTCTCTCTTTGTCAAATAAGTAAATAAAATCTTCTAAAAATAATAATAATGTAAATAATTTATTTTAGTAAAATAATTTTAATCGTCAAATAGTTAATCATTTGCTATTTAAATGAGTGGTTTCATTAGTCTGCAGAGTCCCTTTTGTAAGGGAACATCACAGTCATAGATGATGGGACTAGAATGTTGGTATCTTTGGAGGGGGGACATTATTCTGCTCAGCTGAAGGTATCTTCTGACTTCAAGAAAATCAGTATGATAGCTACAAAAGTAGCCATCGATTTTCCCTCATCTCTATGTTCACGCCCCCTCTCAATACGACTTTACAACTCCTTCCATCAAGAGGTTGAGTCTATTTCTCTCCTTTCTGAATTCGGGCTTGGTCATTTGACTTTCTTTGGTCAATGAGACATTGGCAAATGTGATGCAAAGGAAACCATTAGGGATTGCCTTCTCTTGCTACTCTTGGGACCCCCATGACCAACCTATGTTGGTCACAGAAACCTTTATTAATGCAGAAACCTATGTTAACAAGCCCGACGCAGCCTGCTGGATGATTAGGCAGAGTCAGTTACCTCTGTCAGCCCAGCCAGCAGCCAAGCACACACTAGACTAGTGAGTGAGACAATCATCCATCAGCTCACTATGAACACGAGTGAGCTCAGCCGAGACCAACAGAAGAACAGCCCGGTTATTCCCAGTTCAAATTACTAAACCATAGACTCCCGAGCAAACACATGTGTTTTAAGCCACTACCTTTCAGTGTGACTTGTTATGCAATACACAGCAAATGCTAACTGATCCAACTAGTGACCCACTTCTGTCCAATCAGATAAGAGCTCTTCAGTTATGACACTTCAACTTCAAACATTTCTCCTGGTTCTGATGGATAATTCAGGTCGAACTCTCGTGGACTGGAATCTGTATCCTACCATTATTACAGAGAGGCTGATCCTTTCCCACTAACTGGCAAAATATAACAGAATTGCTTCCTAAACAAAGGTTTGACAAAATTGTATGAAGTATCTCAAGTCTTGTTTCTCTTTTGAAGAGGCCTGGGCCTCTTGGAATGCTTGCCAGCTTGAAGGCTGATTCCATGTAAGAAATCCTGCTAGCTTGAGTCCACTGCGCTGTAAGAATTACTCACGTGGAGAGACCACGTGGCAAGAGAGATGCCGGAGCAGCTTCCGACTGCTGTCGCCATCCAGCTGGGACGGCCGCCTGGGGAGTGAAGAAGACATCCTTGTTGCCCAGCCCAGGTGAGCATCCCTGGTATCTGCCTGTAACCCCAGGACACACCTCAAGCCAGAACCACTCGGTGGAGCCCCGTCGAATCCACAGAACCATGAGAGAGAATAGCAAACAGTTTAAGCCACTAGGTTTCAAGGTGGTTTGTTATACAGTAGTAGGTAACTGGAAAATCTCCCCAAACCTACCATGAGTTCATACCACTAGCCACTTTTTAAAAGATTTTATTTATTTATTTTTCAGAGAGAGAGAGCAAAGCAGGCAGAGTGGCAGGTAGAGGCAGAGGGAGAAGGCTCCTTGCCGAACAAGGAGCCCAATGCGGGACTCGATCCCAGGACCCTGGGATCATGACCTGAGCCGAAGGCAGCCGCTTAACCAACTGAGCCACCCAGGCGTCCCGCCATTTTTTTTTTTAATTGATTCAATCCACAAACTTGAGAAATAAGTAAGTCAAAGTCCAGTATTGGGCCCTGTGGAGAGTTCACATTCAAGTAACATTGGGCCAGACACTTCTACAAATGTTATTTAAACTTGTAGTTACAAGCTTGGATTCTGCTATTAAACTGCTTGGATTCAAGTTCTGGCTTTACTACTTACTAGATGATGACTTTAGACAATTAGCTTAATCTCTGCCTCAGTTCCTTCATCTATAACCTATGGACAGTAATAACATCAACCTCACAGAGTTTTGTGAGGATTAAATGAAACAACTCTCAAAGCCCTATGTGCCTAGTCACAGAGTAAGCATTCAGCAACTGGAAATACTATAAGAATTATTATTGTAATTACAACCAGCTTCTGCCTTTGAGGAACCTAGAGCAGAGTCAAGACATGGGCAGAATAACATTCCAGAAATAAAGCAAGGATCCATAAGGGTTTTGAACGAACGAGTGACTTAACACCAGATAAAAAGCATCCCAATTCTATGTTTCTTCACAGACTTGTACCCCTTGGGCAAAGAATAAAAATAAAATTAAAAAAAAAAAGCATCCCAATAACGAGAGAGGGGAAATAAAGTGTTGTTTGTGCTCCAAGGTGGGAGAACTACTTCTGGCTGAGCTGCTCAGGGAAGGCTTCCTGGAGGAGGTGGCTTTGGAGTTAGCTAGTGGGAAGTAGAGAGGACTCCAGCATCGGTGATGGGGTAGTATCCCTTCCAAGTGGTGGGAACACCTATGCAAATCCAGGCCACCCAGCAACCGGCACATTGACCAACTCAGTTGGAGCATGGGGTGTGGGAGAAGAGACAAAGGTAGGTTGGGACCAGATCACGATTTGACGATTTCCTGTGTTTCTTTACTCATTGGAGCTCCAAAGAGCCCAGCATGTCATTCAGAGAGGCCGTCCAGAGCGGCCCCTCACATAGGCGAGAGACCAGCAGGAATCAGGACCTGGGCCCGCAAGCCTGGTTCAACAGCCAGAGGATCACAGGGTCCCCAGCCAGCCGGGGGCCTCTCTCCTTTCTGTTCCGGGCTTATGGAACCCTGAGGAGTGTTCACTGAGTGGGGGGAATGCTGCATGTCTGATCCAGACCCCAGGATCCCTGATCCTCATTCCCTGCCTTCCTCAGCACCTACCACTTCTCTCCCTTTAGAACCACTTTTAAACTCTAGTCGTTATTCCTCAATACCTTCCTCTAGCCTTAGACATTACAGCAGCTCAAACAGAGAGGGTGGGCCATCTTGCTGAAAAGGGACATCATCCCCACCTCCCACCTGGGGTCTTGGGGAGAAATGGAAGACACAGTCCTTCTTTCCAGCAATGAGCTTCAGCCTTCTTCTCTGGCTTTCGTGACTCAGAGAGCCCTGGGTTTGGGTCATTCAGGTCCCAGCTCGCCCACCGTCCAGCTGTGATTCTGAGCAAATCACCCCAATTTCTCTGGGTTTCAGCTTCCCGATCAGAAAAAGGGGGAACCCAGCCTGCCCAATTGTTCTGTGGGGACTGAAAGGGAAAATAAAGGTAAAAAGCCGGGACATGATAAATGCACGATGAACACCACGGATTATGACAGTCAGTGTGGTTCTGCTTCCCTGACGCTCCGCTTCGGAGCCCCTGCCTCAGGCCTAGAAGCCAGCGTCCTGCTGTCTTGCCCGGGAGGCCCTGAGTGCATCCTTCCTGGTCTCCCTGCCCTGCCTAGCCGGTGCATTGCTTTGGGGGCTGCCTGGTCAGGAGGCCCACTTCTTGCCTGCTGCCAGAGGGGCCTTGAGTGTTGAAATCCTTCCATTCCACGAGGCCAGAAACTTGATTATGTTATTAATTAAAGCAAGATGCTGGGCCTGGGAGATTTATTTTCTTTTCCATATCTGTGGCCATAAATGCCACTCAGGGAGCTCAAAGGCCCATGTCAGCCTGAATCAGGCCCCTGAACAGACGTTTTGTGCTCCTCGGCCCCTCCTCCTCAGTGCCAGGAAGGAAGCGTGTGTTGTGATACCCGCCCCTCACCCCCATTTCCCTTGCTCCATCTGCACGGGGCAGAAAGGGGGAGAAATACCTGGCCAGTGTGGCATGGGGAGGGAATTTTCCAAGAGATTTGTTTTAAGTTTCTGCCTCATCATTATAGGACTTGCACATTTCTATTTTTAGCTGCACAAACGAGCCAGGCCCACATTCCCCTCATCTCCCCTGCCCCAACCTTTGTTTATACAAAGCACATGCTGAAATCATTATTTAAAAACCTCCAAACCCATAATTGCTCAGGTAGGTGAAGAATGCAGTCTTTATGGATGGAGCTTACAGAGGGGGCCAGAGTATTCCTGGGGAACTATGGCTTATTCGTATTTGCATCCCCGTGCACCTAGCCCGCGCCAAACCCCTGGAAGGCCCAGAAAAATCAAGCAACTTACAGCCGGAAGAGGCGCCATCAATACCAGAGTGCAAGCACCACACACTTTAGTTCCAGGACAAAACTAGAACTAGAACACAGATGAGACATGTCCAAATGGCCACAGAGTATCCTGTCGCTGCTGGGATTTGACCCCAGGTGTCCTGACCTCCAGCGTGGCATTATTTTATTCTACTCCACTATGGAAATCAGTCCTGAGTCCCAATCCTACCACACCAGTTATTAGCTGTTAAGACCTTGAGCAAGTTACCAAACTCCTCTGTACCTCAGTTTCTTTATCTGTAAAAGGGGGTAACAAAAACGCCCACCACGTAAGATTGGTGTAAGGATTCTCTGAGTGCCTGGAAGAAAGTAAGCCCTATGTTTTCGTTGGCAATAGGACGTCAGGTTTTACTGTCTTGGTCCCTTTGCTCTCCACACGGTGCGGACCACAGTGTATTTCTCGGAACTCGGCCCTTTGAGGAGGATTTCCCTCCAGCATCACTGTCCAGGGCCATCACTGAGTGGGGTGGCGACAGTCCGTTTTTGGCCAGACCATCTATCGCTTCAGCTCCCCTGTGACTGGGGCGGAGTTCTTCCTTCACTTGATCCTAAACGTCGCCTCCTGAGGCCACGTGTGTGAGCTGAGAAAGAGGTGTCAGTTTGAAAAAGGTCATTACAGGGATGTCTTCCTTGTTATCTGTCATGTCGTTTATTTGTGCCTCTGGGATCTGCGTGGACCTGGCCCCAAATAAACCATTTCCAATGTTTCCAGTAACTTTGAAGCATGATAACTAACACTTAGACTTGGCACCTCTGACCACACGCAGCTCGCAATGGACAGACAGCCTTGGCCTTGAGTTACTTGTATCCCACATTCAAACATTCAGTCTGTCCTAGGGCTTAGTATCCTGCCAGGAGCTGCTTCTCAAATGGAGAGTAGCTCTCTGCCAAAGAGGGCCTGGCCTTCACACAGAATCCTTGGGGTCTGCACTCTGACTCTCCAGCTGGGACTGACCAGAGACTCTGTGGAACCCTGTTCTACCACAGGTATCTCTAGCACCTTCAAAACGGTTGCATCTATGCCGTAAGGGACAGACCAGGTGATACCTAGAGTTACATGATGGCTCACATAGGCACTAGGCATTTTTGTCTCTATGGGCCCTTCCTTTCATTAAAAAAAAAAAGAAATTATATTTTATGACTCCATTGGTAGGAAAATGGTTATAATCTAAGATTTGTTATTATTATATTTAATAATAAGTAAATGATAAATAAATAAATAAAAAGTAAAATTAAAATAGTTTTGTGAATCCCTCCAAGTACTGTGGGCCGTAGGCACTGTGCCTGATGGATAAGCTGGCCCCATTTGCACCTCAATCTGGCCCCACTGCAGAACGCTCGCTTCCTTTGGATCCATTCAAAGCTGGCAGCCTCCTGGGTCATCTAATAAATGAATCAGAGCAGCATCAGCAAGGGTGGTAAACACTGCTCCAAAATGCAAAGGACTCCACCAAGTGTTATGTCTGTTTCCTAGTGGTAAGATGTATAAAGTCCTTTAATTACAGTTTGTCCTTTACTTTGGATGGAGCCGCATCCCCCTGAACCCCATATCCCTGCAGATTTCACCTGCAAACACCTTGCTTTGGGACTTCCAGCCTCCAGAACCATGAGACATGAATTTCTTGTGTTGAAGCCAGCCAACTCATGGCACTCGGCTGCAGCAGCTCCAGGAAACTGGCAAGCCAGCGCTCGGGCCTACGCTCTCTTCCTCTTGGTCATGCTCGCCATCGCTAGTCTCCCCCAGACCTTCAGTCTCGAATGCCATCTACATGCTAATAACTCCCGGTATCTCGGGTCTTGACCTTCTCTCTGCGTTTCAGACTCCCATGTGCAGTGGTCTTGGCAGCTCTGTCTGAGGTTAGTTATAGTGTCTCAAACTTCTGATGTCCAACAAGGATCTCTTGATTTTTCCACCCAAATCTGTTCCCCTTATTCCTCTATCTCAGTCCATGGCAACTCCAGCCTCGCCGTGGCTCAAGTCAAGGCTTGGAAGTTACCTCTAATTCTGTTCTTTCCCTCATCCTCCACACCCAATCCACCCACAACTCTCTTGGCATTACGTCCGACATGTAAGTGATGTCTGTCTGCCTCTCCTTTCCCCCCATCATGCCCTCTGCTCTGGTCCCATCCACTACAGCCTCTCACCTGGACCTTGCAACCCCTTCCCAACTGGCCTCAGTTTCCCCTGCCCCTTCACACCGCACAAAATCCATTTCCACCCAGCGGACAGAGTGTTGGGGTTTTTAAGTAATTTTTTAAAAGATTTTATTTATTTGTTTGAGAGAGACAGAGAGAACACAAGTAGGCAGAGCAGCAGGCAGAGGGAGAGGGAGAAGCAGGCTCTCTGATGAACAGGGAGCCCGATGCTGGGCTTGATCTCAGGACCTGGAGATCACAACCTGAGCCGAACGCAGCCACTTAACTGAGCTACCCAGGCACCCCTTGTGGGTAAAGGTCAGAGATGCTGCTAAAATCCTACACTGCACAGGTCAGCCCCCGTGACAAAGAATTTTCAACCTAAAATGTCAATAGTACCAAGGTTGAGAAATCTTGCTATAGATCTTAACCATATTAGAAAATAAAACTGAGAGAATCTGAAATATTAATTAATTTAAAATAATAATAAACCCATCACATATTACCGTATTAATGTGAAGAATGCATTGTATTATTTTGTAAATTTCTTTATTGTCTGGCTTAATAGAAGACAGCTGAATTTCCATATATGTTTCTGCATTCAATCTGTTCCAATATGCTGCTTTTGCTGAAGTGCATGAAGAAAATCCAGCCTCACACAATATGTAGTTGGAAAGTGGGAGAGTGTTTTCGAAGCCCTTTCAGATAACTAAACATATTCTTCTTTGTTACTACACCAAAACTCAACAATGATGGTTTCTTAAAGAATCTGAAACCACATTCATGAATTTTTTATATTCAGTTATTTTAAAATCCATTGGTCTGTTTTGAATTTTCATTGAATCTTTGACCCAGGCATGATTTCATGACATCATGTGTTGTGGGTTGAATTATATCCCCACCCCCGAATTCATGTTGAAGTCTTAATCCCCAGACTTGAGAATGTGGCCTTATTTCGAAATAGGATCCTTGTAAATGTTATTAGTTAAGATGAGGTCATACTGGAGTAGGATGGACCCTAATCCAAAATGACTGATAGCCTCATAAAAAAGGGAAATTTTGATACATACATTCAAAGAGATTGCCATGTAAGATGAAGACAGAGGTGGGTGATGTGTCCACAAGCCAAGGAATGCCAAGGATTGTCAGCAAACTGCCAGAAGTTAGGAGAGAGTCATGAAGAAGATTCTCTCTCATAACCCTTGGAAAGAACCAACCCTACTGACACCTTGATCTTGGATGTCTAGCCTCTAAGCTATAAGAGAATAAATTTTGTTATTTGAGCCAAAGTACCAGCTTGTGGTACTTTGTTAAGGCAGCCCTAGGAAACGAATACATCATGCACTAGTTATTTTGAGAACAGTGGTTCATTGAATTATGCTGATCTTCCAAATGCTAATACATTTTGTCATAGGATACCAAAAATCGTATTCATTACTACAATCACAGATCTCATCAGAAGAGTCTTAAATATTAAGAAAATATCAAGCTCCTGGGGGCAGATACAAGCTTTCCAAAATTCTAATTTTCACTCAAAAGTCCAAATTTTATCATTGACAAAAAATACTGTCAGTGGCTTCCCTTGAAGGAAAAGGTTCATATGATTCCTATTCAAGAAAATATCCACCATACTCAAGTCTGATTCACCATAGTTAGTCAGTCATTCTTTCAAGTAAATACGGCGATCCATGAAAGAACCAGCTGGTTCACCCACCACTCAAATAATCACGCCAATGTTTGTTCTCCAGGCAACCTTCTGACTTGGCATACAGACATCTGTATGTGGCTCCCCACTTCCTCACACACAATGCTAATGAGATGTGTACTCAAGGATCGAGATTTAATGAAACTAATTTTGTTTTGTTTTAGCTTTAATGTGAGTGCACGGCCATGAAGAGCACAGTGACCTACTACATTGGGTACCACCACCTCCATCTGAGTCAGCATGCCAGCAGATTCCTCCACCATTAGTGCCAGTGTCACCACAGTGGAGAAGGCAAATCGTGTCTTCATGTTATGGCTGAAACAGTGTTGGCCTTGCAGAGACCCAACCACACTTTGAGAACCCCTGCTCTACATCAAGCGTAGTGAAAAGAGCCAAAAGAAGGAGGGCCTAGTTTGCTCCTGTTCTTGCTTTCTGTGTCATAGGAAAGACTGAGCTATCTACCTGGATTTACCTGGATTTTCAGCTGAAGACAGCTAATGAAGAGAGCTCTGCAGTCAGTTTGCCCCAAGACCGGGAGACAATTCTGTGTGTGAGTGTTGCTGTTGACATGTGTCTTTGGAGGGGCTCAGTGAGATATGTCTTAAGCACACACCCCGAAGCACCTGGCTCAAAGAGCCCTATGGTCTTGGTGACATTGTTATGACAAAAAGATGACTGGAGAGAAAGACCGTTTTAGTCTTCAAAGTATAAAGGAAAACAGTCGTTATCACCTACCATCTGGGTCTAATGAATGACTTTTTAAAAATTTAAAGTCTTTTTTGGAAAAACTTACAGAATTAAGAATAACCAGAGTGAAGAACAACTTTATAAGGTAGTCTACTAAGAATTTAAACATAACAAACCTAAATTTTTATTCCATATTTTCCTGGTTTTGAAGGTACCTGATATGGGCAGCATCCTTTGAATACAAACAATGTCTTATTAACTATTCTCAACTGTCATGTCACAAATGGACTGGGTCCACATGCATCTTATAAATACTGATTTCAGATTCAAAATCTATCTCTCCTGGATTCTGGCTTCTCATCATTTCTGATTTCCCTTCTTGCACTTGCAAATTGAAAATGCAATACTTGAGGGAGTTTTAGAAACTTCTGATGGCTCATAATTTTGTTGAAGAGAGTCAACTTCTTGGCTGCATAACTGCAAAAGAATTATATTTTTAGGTTTATAGGCACCAACCAGAACAAGCCATCCAATGACGTTTTTTATTTTAACACTAAGTATTTCCTTCTGGTCACTGCTGGCTGACACCTGCCTCTGCATCTGTCCCCCCGTGAACTGTTTCCAGTAGATGTTGGCTCACAAGCATCACAAAAGATGAAAGAATACTGTGACCCAAACTTTTAGTAAAACAATATAATCCAGGTCTTTCTCCTTCCTGTCGAGTGACTAACTGGATGAGAATACCGTATTTCCATTTTTTTTTTTAGCCCTAGAAATAGATTGTTTATTGATTCTGAGTTTGAGAAAATCCATCTTGAACATTGTCATGTGATGACTCATAATCTGAGATTTCACTTATGTGATAATTTCACCATCCTCATTAACTCGCATCTAGAGTGAGGCTATCTGTCTCTCTGCATTCATCTTCTGAATCATATAATTATTTCAAAACATCTTCTTCTGCCAATTTTCTTCTCTTGGTCATTATAGATGGAAAAGGAAAAATTTCTGATTTCTCAATTGTGTACAATGAAAATGAAAGTCAGACTATAAGACAGTGTCTTCAATCTTCTCTTTATATCTTCTGATGATGCAATATTTGGGGCAACTACATTAGTTTCCTATTGCTGCTGTAAAAAAAAAATCACCACAAATCTGGTGACTTAAAATAACACAAATATATTACCTTACAGTCCTGGAGGTCAGAAGTCCAAAATGGGTCTCACTGGGCTAAAACCAAGTTGTCAGCAAGGCTGTGTTCCTCTGGAGACTCTCTGAGGAAGGGTGGAAACCGTCTCCCTGTCTTTGCCAGGCTGCCCACATTCCCCGGCTCATGGACCCATTTCCCCATCTTCAAATAGAGCAATAGCTAGTCAGTCTCTCTCATGCTCCATCAGTCTGGTTCTCTGCTTCCATCGTCACAACTCCCTCTGGCATGCTTTTAGAGACCCTTATGATTACACTGGAACCAGATAATCCAGAATAATCTTCCATCTCAAAGTCCTTAACTTAATTACATCTTCAAAGTCCCTTTTGCTATATAAGGTAACATAGTCACAGGTTCCAGGAATTAGGATGTGCACATCTTTGGGGGAAAGGTACATTATTCTGCCTACCACAGCAACACAATAAGAAAACTATAGATGATACGATAGTGATTATTTATGTCCCTATTACAGTATCCTTCTAGATAATTTCATCATTGTTCCATTTTCTTATTTTAGTCTTTTTAGCATAATTGAGAATAGTTGGTAAGTAAAGTAGAGCAAAATTTTTCAAGAGATAGGAAAAAATAAGATCACTAAAATTCCCAAATACATCTTAGATTTGCAAATATATCCAATGGACCTGTGTGGTAGTTCCAAGACAGAATGATATTTTCCTATTTAAAAATAAGTATAATTTGTGCTTATTCTCTGGAAGTTGTGTAAGAAAGAATAAAAGCTCTACAATATCAAGCCTTACAGACATATCTGCTCAAAAGGAAATTAAATTAGAATCAGATGCAAAAGTTCCTGTTTATATACCGATGGTCAGGCTGTACTAAGCATAAAAGCCTTATCTTCTCCCAAATAAGAATATTAGTGCAGTGGCATGAAGCTAAATTTTGAATTCTGAACATGGAGGTAAAACCGCGTTGGGGGCAGAAAGTGGGGCAGAGATGGCTGTGTTAGTTAAGGTGAGGCAAGCTGCTATAACGTAAGAAAACTCCCAAATTCTATGACTTTAAAAACAACAACAGGGTGCCTGGGTGGCTGAGTTGGTTAAGCATGTGCCTTATCTTAAGCATCAGGTAATGAACTCAGGGTCCTGGGACTGATCCCACATTGGATTCCCCACTCAGCGGGGAATCTGCTTCCTCCCTTTGCCCCTCCTCCTGGTCATGCACTCTCTCTCTCTCTCTAACGTGGGCACGCTGTCTCATGCTCGCTTAAATAAATAAATAAATAAATAAATAAATAAATAAATAAATAAACAAAATCTTTAAAGAAAAGAAAAGGACAACAACAAAGCATATTTGTGTCTCTCGTGCATACCCATGATGAATGCCAACAGGTGGAGGGTATCCCAGCTCCATGTGGAGATTCAGGGACCCAGATTCCTTCCATCCTGTGGCTCTGCCATCCTTTGAGAACTCCTTGTCACCTGCGTGGTTGAGGTCTCTGCTGGCCGGAATCGGGGGAGCCCCTGCAGACAACAAAGCCACTTTCTCTAGGCTTAGCCCCAAGAGGCACGCATCAGATTCTATTAACAAGAATTTAGTCACACGACCACACTGAACTCCAAGAAGACTGGGACTTGCAGTCCAGCTACGTGCCCAGGAAGAAGAGAATGAATCTCAGTGCCCAGGAGGCAGTGCCCACTCCAGGGAATGACCTGATCCTTGGATCAGTAGAGACACGCTGGTCTCAGCTCCTGAGAAGTCAGAAATGATGGCACTGCCTTACGAATCAGGAGCTAGCAAGCCAAAATTGAGAGTCCAAATACAGCCATGGAAGCTTTTTCTGATTCAGCCTTCCTGAGTCAGACACCCTGAGGGGAGACCCAGTCAAATACATTTTGAAAAAAATCCCAGCCAATTCTTCTGATTAAAATCCATGGTGGACCAGGGTAAGAGACAGACCTGGCGTCTCAGGACGCCCCTTCTGTAGTTAGAAGCCGGGTGCGGGGATCGACCTGGCTGCTGTTGTCCTCCCCGGGGCCGCCTGACTACACTGTACTCGGGCCTGGGATCCCCTCCCCTGGCCCTACGTCTCAGGCCCACAGCAGGCACGAAGTGAGTATTTGTTGAATTTATTGTTTTTACTCTCACAGTAGAAAGAGTAGAGTGGGGAAGTCCTTTGAAATGCCTCTAAACCAACAGACGGAAGTGTCCTGTGACTCAGTCTGGTTTCACAAATAAGCAGAGATAAACCACCTCAGAGAACAGGTGTTTCCCAAGCACCCCCTCCCATGCAGCGAGGCCGTGGTTGGGAGGCCGACAGTGCTCCTCAGAGCTGGGTGATGAGACACACCTCCCCAGCAGACACACCACTGTCTGCATTGGCTCTGTGAACAAGACGCCCCTACCCCCAACCCCCACCGCCAGGCCCCTGGAGCAGCACTTCTCCAACCTGGACGGTGAAGTGCCAGTTCCGCTCCAGCAGGTGTGCGTAGGGCCAATTCGCTGCATTTCCATCAGTTCTCAGGCTGCCCCACCGCCCAGGCTTCAAGTACTCAAGCTCTAGGCAGCAAATGAGCAGGCAAAGGTAGGATGTGTTAGGGTAAACCAGAGACCCCTACCTGGCACCTGCACCCACAGTTCACTGCTCTCCACTTGCCTCCACCCTCCTCCCTTTGCCAGTCTCCCCCTCTCTGGGGAGGGGATAGATTCCTGTCCCAAAGTTAGACATCTTTTGGCAGGGGCCAAAGATGTGACCTGGGCTAGACGGTCTGGGATTTAGGCCTCCTTCACTTCAGAGCATTATCTTCAAATGTCCTCTGGATGGAGCAGAGACCAGAGGAAGGCTTTTCTCAATGATCCCCCAAGGCCAAGAATCTCAAAGCAGAGAGAAAATCGGCTTCTGAGCTAGGAAAGAAAACTAGGAGTGGTCCATGATGAGTTTCCCGAGTCCTGCTCATTTGTGGCTCTTAACAGACTCGCCACTGGACCACACGTATCCCCAAGTTCATGCTGAATGCACTGAATCCCACAGCTGGGAAGGACCTTGGTATCCTTGTCAAGGATCTATTTTCCCAACTGAGGCAGATGGGCAAAAAATAGCCTGCTTGAGGCCACAAAGTGGATACTATTTCCTTGTTTCTGGGCTGCTAGCCTAGAGGTTTTCCACACTGCCTCCCCAGCTTGGAGGGACTGAGGATGCGATCTGTGTGCCCAGCCATCTCCCTGCTTGGCAGCCAGGGAAGGGGACCACTGGCCATGGGCCATGCAGGGTCACCGGACTTGACCTCCCAGCTGCTTGCCTTGCAGAATGGTCTGTTTAATGCTTTATCCCTCGCGGTGTCTCATTATTGATTCAGCCGCTTGCTGCTGGGTCTGACCAAATAAACCCAGAGCGTTTGTATAATGTCAACTTCATCAAAAATGCAGGAGTTGGGGTTTACTCGTCTGCGCGCTACCTAGACAGTTTAAGTCAATGCTTGGTCGTTTCTGTGAGCCAAGGAGAGCGCTGGCAGCCCACAGGCTACCTACTGGCTTCTCCGAAGTGATGCTGGGTCCCCAGGCTCCAGGGAACCCAGCATCACCCATCTCCGGTAGGTGGGGACGAGTCTGGGTTGGGATGCTGAATGAGTTGGGGTGCTCGGAGGTTGAGAGTGATTTTTTTAAAGCAAGCACCAGCCACAGCTTTGGAAACAAAACCAACAGTACATTATTATGCCACTGTTAAATATTACAGATGAAGATCTAATTAGAGGAAGAAATGTTTTTCTTCTACTGTTCAAAAAATACTTAATGAGCACCTACTATGTGCTAAGCACTAGATTACAGAGATGAATAAGGCATACACCTGGTTCACACAAAGGTGAATCTCTGTTCAAGAGAGACAATCAGGGGGTGCCTGGGTGGTTCAGTCGGTTAAACATCCGACTCTGGGTTTTGGCTCATGTCGTGATCTCAGAGTCGTGGGATCAAGCCCCGAGTAAAGCTCTGTACTCATTAGGGAGTCTGCTTGTTTTACTGTCTCTCTCCCTCTGCCCCTCCTCACACTCTCTCTCAAATAAATAAATAAATAAATAAATAAATAAAATCCTCTTTAAAAAGAGAGAAAATCAGGCTATAAAATGGAAGCAATAAAAACATGACACTTATTAAGCATTTACTATGTGCCAGGTACTGTTTTGAGCATTCCACATAGAGAAATGATTCTATTTTCCAGGTATGTTTTTTTAAAGTCTATACATATATCTTCCCATAGGAAAAAGACAGGAAAAAATATGCAACAAAACATTCACAGTCTATAAGTTCATGGAGGACTTTTATTTTTTTTCTTTTTACTAACTTGGACCATCCAAATTTTCTTTATGTCTAGAGCAACAAGGAAAGAGAATGAAAGAGGTAGAGGAAGCATGTGCTCATGCCCCTGCTTCAAAGAAATCAGGCAGAGAGCCTCAACATGCTTCTCATTCGCTGTGTGATGTCTTCAGGCTCGAGTAGATGAGGCACTGGTCTGCCCCAGCCACTCTGGGTTCTGTCCCAGCTCAGAAATCCAGCGCCTCTCCCTCCCTGGAGAACAGAGTCGCTGGCGACCCCCGCAGATGCAGCCCAGAGCCTATGGCTTGTGGTCAAGGCTGGGGGAGGGCTAGGCATCTGAAGAGTGAGCCTTTGAAGTAAAATCCTTTAATGCAGTCTTCCCAGATGGGCATCGAGAGCCTGGCACCCTCCTGCCTGGCATGCAAGTCTAGGATCTGACCTCTCCTACTGACCATACTCCAACCTAGCCCAGACAGCTAGGGCTGCTGGCCAGCCCTCCTGGACCCCTGCCCTGGCCAGAGAACTGGAGACAACAGCTTTGCCACGGTCCGAAAGTCCTCATACCCCTGCAGGCCCTATTGGATGGCTCTTGGCCTCTGAAGGCTTCCTGGAGTGCACCTTCAGGTGGACGCACCAAGGGAACTCTAACACTGAGCTCTGGATACATGGGGGGGCCTTTACGAGCACTTCACATTTCCTACTAGAGTTAATCCTTCTTATCTTCATCAACCTCATTTTACCAATAAAAAAACAGAGGCCCAGAAAGGTTAAGTTACTTGACCAAAGTCACACAGCCAGGGAGTGTGAAGTTGTCAGGCTGACTCCAGATCTTACACCCCTAAGCATTCTGCTATACTGTTACCCACTTTCTGTCTGGGATCTCTGGGGACATCGCCTTCTAGGCCTTCCCCAAGACAAGAATAGCAGCCCTGGTCACTGAGGAGGCAGCGGAACACTAAGCAAAGGGAGTAGGGGGGTGGGTATCTGCCAGTCCCGGCTCTAAATCCTGGCCCAGCCATCTATACTCTGTGAACTTAGTCATTTTACCTCCCCGGGTCTCTGTTTCCTTGTCTCTCATAGACATGCATGCCTCAATATTCAGGTTGACGGGCAGGTGATTTTCAATACAGACAATTAGCAGTGTTACTTGAAGACCTGCTAAGCATGCCAGATGCCGTGCCAGGAGCATCACATGCATTATTTAATCTTTATAAAAGAAAGGACACTATGATCCTCTCCCCTGGACAGATGGAGAAGCAGACCTAAATGGGTTAAGTGACTTCCCAAGTTGATCAGAAAGAAGCAAAGCCAAGATTCAAACCCATGGCCTCTGAGGGCAGAAGCTCCCGTCTTAGCCCGCCCATCGTCTGTGTCCCATCAGCATCACATGAAACACTACCTGTCAAGGGCCTGGGTGGTGCCTGGCTCATGCGAACCCTCATGTAACTCAGCCGTTATTGCTGCTGCTGCACTGACGGGCCAGTGTGTGTGCACCGAGCACAGCACCTGGCACCCAGGAGGCCGCAGCCCCGCTGTGGGCTTTACAAGTTACCGTCGTCTCAGGCGAGATTCTTCTGAAAGAATCCACAACAGAAATGCAAGGCGTGGGTGCTGGCCACCTGGGCTGGCTTCACCATGACGTAGCAGCAGCACACTCTGACCCCTTGTGGGCAAGGTCACTGAACACGGACAGTTTGCCGTGCCCCCCACCCCACCACCCACCACAACCAGTTTGTTCTTAACCTCCCCCTGGATTTTCTACAAGTCTTGACACTGACGCTACTGGTGTTCGCTCAGACAACAGCAACCATAATACACCACCAATCGCAAGATGTATCCAGAGATGTAATATGTGAAAATGTTTGCTTTCGAGAATGGCTAGTTTGGGTAATGACATTTAAGGTCCTTCTGTGAAGCTGGCCAGGTCCTGGGTATTCCAACGGCCATCTCCCCTTCATTTCACCTCTCTTTCCTTTGAGTGTATTCTTATCATTCCTTTAATGACAAAGACACCGGAGCTCAGAGAGGTAGAGCAATTTGTCCAAGGCCACACAGCTGATAAGTGGCAAAGCCAGGACTTGACCTGTGTGGTCTCTTTGACCTTGTCACAGTAGCAGAGCTAGATCCTCTCCTGAGTGTTTCCTCACTCTGGCTTCTGAGCCCAATGTGTTCATGCAAAATTAAGTCAGTCCTAACCTTGGGAAGCCGTCTTTCGATGTCCTTCCTTTAGAAAGTAATAACAAGGGGCGCCTGGGTAGCTCAGTGGGTTAAGCCTCTGTCTTTGGCTTGGGTCATGATCTCAGGGTCCTGGGATCGAGCCCCAAATCGGGCTCTCTGCTCAGCGGGGAGCCTGCTTCCCCCTCTCCCTCTGCCTGCCTCTCTGCCTACTTGTGATCCCTCTCTCTCTCTCTGTCAATAAATAATAAATAAAATCTTTAAAAAAAAGTAATAACAATAGTCCCTCTGTTCCAGGGGGTCTTCTACCCACTGCATGTGTTCTAGTACATTCAGTGTTCCCAACTGCCTTATGGGATGGGTTCTATCATTAGCCCGTTTCACAGATAAGGAAACTGAGGTGCGGAGAGGTAATGCCACCACCTCAGGGTCACATAGCTGGGAAAGGGAAGGGTTGGGATTCCAACACAGTGCAGCTCCAGATCTCACTCACCTAACTGCCCCTCCCATCTCACCAAACTGGAATAGGAAGGTCTCTGCCACGCCAGACTCCCTCCCTCCCCATTCCCCACCCCTGGCACACTAAATCTTATTGACTTTCATGGTGGTCAGGCCCCTCTCCTGCTGGGAGCAGGATCTGGGCTGTCAGGCTTGAGTCAGACGGATGGCCTTCCCCAGCCAGGCCTGGCTTCCAAGTTTCTTCATGCTGGACCCAAACATAACACAATCTAGCGGCCCTGGCTGCTCTTCACACAAAAAAAGCACGAGGGGGTGTGGAAAGAAATCTAATTACAGTCCCTCAGAGCCCCGGCTCTTCTTCTTATTATATTAGCCCCCTTTGAAGTGGGACTCAACTCATTACAATAATTCGAATGCCAAGGAATTGTCTTATATGATCCTGATCTGAGAAAAATTGCTTTCACAACTGCATTTAGCCATGTCCTAGTGTCTCCCCACGGGACAAAGGATAACTCTGAATGCCAAACAGTTCTTGCTTCAGAGAAGAGCCTGGGGAAGGTCTAGTGGGCCCACTTCCCTGTGGACCAGAGCTGCTGAGATGCAGTTTTGGGGACCCCACACAAACATGGGGAGAGGGCCGCCCACATTTCCTACAACATCACAGCCCTAAGCCCAAATCAGAGCTCACACCAAGATGAGGAGGCTGCTGGGGAAACGTAGAAGGTCCAGGCCAAACGCTTCACAAGGTGTGGGGCCCAGAAGAGAGATCCCCAAATACAAACCCCACCCTGGGCCTTCTTCAGAATCTTCTAGTTACGGATTCCAAGGTCCTTCTCCCAGAGATTCTGATTCTTCATGTCTGCAGAGGGATTCCTATTAGAAGCTCCCCAGATGTACAGCTGAGGTACAGCTAGGTTTGGGGTCCTGGCTTGGCACCTCTGGGGATCCTTTTGAGTAATTTGGATCCGATGTGGGTCCACCACCCCCAAATTTCATTACTGTTGCAGAAGATTCCAGTACCCCTGGGCTAACTTAATGCTAAAAAGGCCAACACTGGTGGCCAGTCTCTTTACCTTCTTAGGATCTCAGAGGACAGGACCTATGGTTACCAGTCCCTAAATCCTTGGAGAACTGCCTGATACAGTGAGCTGCTTCCAGATACTTCGATCTCACCAAAGATATTTTTGTGCTCTTTATTCAGGGTACAAATAAGAGGTAACAGTTTTGAACACCTTGAATGTTTTTAAAGGAATATGCTTTTTGGAGATCCTGATGTCTGCCCATCTTTCCTGACCTAGTTCGAGTCTTGCGTCTTCTAAAAAATCCTTTGCCATATACCTAGTCCTCCATGAGTACCTCTTTTCTGTCCTCCCATGGCCCTTCCTCTAGGTACCCAGCTCCTTGCTGCTTCTTGTTCCCCCTGATCTGTACACATTCCTGGTGCTGTGGGGATCTGGAGCCAGCCATTGGTTTTAGAAAGTACCCCAGATATAGTGAATGGATCCCAAAAATGGACCTTCTCAAAAGCAAGACCAGGCCAGGTTCTCAATCAAAGATCTGAACAGTCATCCCTTGGGAGATACTGTTGGGGCAAAGGGAATTCGGGGACCAGGACCCACCTTCCCCTCTTTAAAGATGAGGAGTCAGTCCCAACCAAGTTCACACCACCTAGAGTCCTACTCTTGCTCCCATCCTTCATCCACCCAAAGGTTGGCTTCTTGCTCCTTCTGAGTAAGCAAGTTCATGCTGAGGCGTTCTGTCCTCCTGAGCAGCTATTTCCTGCCCAACAGACACATTCAAGACACATCCCAACAGACACATCCACATGACTCCCCTCCTCCCACAGAGGACAGGCGCTGTGGTGCCAGTGGCAGTTCCAACCGACCCCCACTCTCCCTGGGTCGGCTCCAGAGAATGTGGCCTGGACAAGGCTCCACGCATCGGCTGGTCTTAAGAAAGAGCCACCCTGTTCTTAAAGAGAATTGTGGTCAGAGAAATGACTTGGTCTCAGTGGTCCTTCTTACTCAATAGAGCTTCTCTCTGGTGTCTCAAGTCACATCCGTTTACCTTCCTGACCCACGGGCAGGGTCTCCACAGCTTGGGACATGAAGGGCTAATAGCAACAATGCT
The DNA here is from genome assembly GCA_002007465.1 of Ailurus styani. Lineage (NCBI taxonomy): Eukaryota > Metazoa > Chordata > Mammalia > Carnivora > Ailuridae > Ailurus > Ailurus styani. Next base: position 8,653,137 of record LNAC01000030.1, read on the forward strand.
TTTCCAGTGACTATTTACACCTTACCTCCCCTTTTCCAGAGACCCTAAAAAGAAGAACAAATCCAAATATCTGATTCCCAGAAAATGTTTTCACCAACAGCTATTAGTCTAACCCTGAAATGGAATAAATCCAACCCTTGCATTAGCTTGCAAAGAATAACCCCACTGCCAATTTACAGATGATGTCAAATGTGGCAAACCCAACGGCTTGCAGCAGAACGACCACAGGGTACAATCTTTCAGACTTCCCTGCTTCCTTCTTCTGGTTTCTCATTCATACTCTTAATTAATATCTATCTACATGGCACTCTGCTCTTAGGACACAAGTCCCGTGGTGCCAAAGATGCATGACTCAGAACTGCTTCTTCCAGTCTTCCAGATCCCTGTCACGGATCTTTAGCTATAGAGTTACCAAAGTGGGAGCAGGCGCTTGTGACCCCTACTCCATCCTCAGAGCAACCTTAGCGCAGAATATTATATGGGCTTTGGGACCACAATGGACCTGAGTTCAAGTCCTGACTTTGCCACTCTCTGACCTTGGGCAACTCGGGTAATCGGTCAGCCTGGGTTTCTGTGTCTGTAAAATGGGAATGCTCGTGCTGGCAGGTTTACTGTAAGGATTTGTTGAGGTCACTGTGCAAAAGACTTACCCCAGTGCCTGGTGGAGAGTGAGTACAATGAATGTTAGGTATTTTTGTTTCCATTTTACATATAAGGAAACTGAGGCTCAGAAAGTTTCCTAAGAGACACACAGATGCATGAGAGTTATGAGAGGCAAATTCATCTCTCTGATTCTGTATTCTGGGCCTTTTGAGGGGTGCTTTTTTATTTGACAGTTCTGCAGAGTTCAGTCTTTAGAGTGAACTTGGGAACAAAAGAACCTAATGAAGCCTCAGAGAAGATCAAACAGGACAAGTCGGGGGAAGAGAATAGCACAAAAGACAGTGAAGAGGGAGATTCCTGCTGATTCCTGCCACCTCTCCCTATTGATGTCAAGAAACACAACAAACGCAGAAGAATATTAGGGGAAAAAGATGAGGGGGTGGCAGCATAGAAGGAGAGGAGCCTCAGAGTCTGAAGAAGAGAATTGGAAAATTAAATGCCAAACACGTCACAACTTTACTGGCCCCTCAATGTTCCCTAAGCCAGGTGGACACCCAGGGCTGGCCCCTTTCTGGATGGAGAAATAGCTGGCTACCAAGGCAAAGGACTCACCCCTGCTTCCGGAAACAGTTGGCCCCAGAGACAACAAAGCTCCCAAATTCCTGGTCTCCGATTTCTGCCTCAGAACATTCTTGGGCCAAAATAAATGTGGGAACCCCATGGTGGAGTATTGGAGCTGGAAGAAAATCCAAGATGTCGCCCAACACAGCCCAGTCCTTCCAGGCAAAACCACACCAAAACCATCCCGACAGATGCTAATTAGATGAATGGTTTTAAATTAAATAATGGGGAATGGGGGAGGAGAGAAGGGTGCCAAGGATAATTGGAACAGAAACCCAGGCCAGAGAAAACAGTGAAGAAGCCCAGGAATTACTTAAGCACACACAAAAGAGGCCTGGACACAGGTAGGGGCTTGTTTCCACCCAAGAGTCTGATGCAGCTATGGAGCCCCACGTGGCCCTGGAGAGCTTTGGTCTGGGCTCCTCCGTTTCTCAGCCACGCTGCTGGTGTCCCTCCAGTAAAGGTTCATGGGGGACAGCCTGGTGACCTCCCAGAAGCCCTGTGAGAGGTCTTTCCTGCCTCATGGCCCTCGCCTCGGGCTTTCAGGTCCTGGAACAAACTGCATTCTCCTCTCCCTTCTCAGCCTTTGCCACTGCAGTTCCCTTTGCCTGGAATACCATTCCCTCACCTGGCTTCCCACCCCTGATCCCAGCTCACCAATGCCTACTGTTCTAGGAGGCCTAGTCTTGGTTCTCCCCACCCACTCCAAAAAGCTCTGAGCCCCTGCAGCTGAGTGCCGAGGGAGCTCTCTGTGCCCTCACACCCCAGCCCAAGACATGTCACTTCTGTCCCCCACTACGCTAAAGCCTCCAGCCAGCAGGGACTATGGCCACCTGGTCACAGTTCTGTCCCCTGGACTGAGCCTGGAGTGTAGATGCTTCATAAATGTTTGGTGGATTAAAAAAAAAAAAAAAAGGAAATAAATGGTCACTTCCCATAACATGGCCCCACCACTTCAATTTTTGAGGCTGAAAATAATAAGAAGTGGGTAACTAATGTGCCCTTAAGGGTCTCTAAATAATAATAAAATAGACATGTATGAATGCTTCTAATGTGCGGTCCCTATGCTAGATTTATACTCCTGCCTCAGTCAAGTGCACTCAACCTCGTGAGCCCGGGGCTGCTGTCATTTCCCCCACCTCCAGGGTGGGGAAATGAAGATCAGAGAGGCTGAGGAGCCTGCCAGAGGTCACAGAGCCTTGCCTTACTAGGCTGGGGGTCTGGCTAGTCCTGGAGCTCACGCAGTTGCTAAGGCGCCAGCCACTCCGGCCCGAAACCCACTTCAGAAAGCCCCTCGAGTGTAACTCGAAACTGTGCCTGCAACCCTCAGCCCATTTCCTCTTCTCGCATCTCAAGCCCAGATGGGGTCTGACACTCACCTCAACCCCCCATCACAGAGCTGGAGCCCAGCAGAGCCCTGGGAATGTGGAACTCACCGTGGACAGCGAGGTCAGGAGGAAGCGACCACTAAGGAGGGACTAGGGGGGATTATTCTCCTGGGTCCAAAGGTGCCACATGGCCCCGGCTGCCACACGCCTCATGACCTTGGCAAAGCAGAGGTCTCAGAGCAGAGAAGGAAGCCAGTGACAAGCAGATTTTCGTCACAGGTTAGGTGTCTCCTGTCCAAGGACAGCGGGGACTAGCCAAGGCTGCCTCCTCCACGCAGTCTTTCTTGATTCCACACATGTGACTTGTCAGTGTTGCCAGAGCCCTCTGAGCCTTCTGTTGGCACCTGGGCTACGGAGGCCCATGGCCCTAACCTGTGTGTACCTTGTGGCCCAGCCTCAGGCAGCTCTGCCACGTCCCTAACCTCTCAGGGTCTCACCCACTTATCTGGAAAATGGGGATGTTAACAGCTTTTAGCCCACAGAGCTCTTGGAAAGAGTATATGTATTCGTATACTCGCAGAGCAGACTGACACACATGACTGTAGATAATGTGATTATATACATGAGCATAGATAATGTTTATGGGTGTGTAAATGCTTCGATTACTTCTTGGCATGAGGAAATGCTTAATAAACATCCCTTGTTCTTATTAATGTCTATATGACTGGGTCCACGCCAGGGAGGGACACCACTTGGGACCACAGGGGATGAAGCCCTTTACAAAACCAAGCTGAAGTTCCCAAACACTGGTCTGCGATACAGCCTCTGGGAGGGAACCCCCCCTTGGGGCTTTTGTTAAGGACAGATTCCACAACAAGACCTGCTGACTTTGAGTCTCTGAGATGTTGCCTAGGAACTTACATTCTTACAACCCGTCCAGATGATTACGATGATCAGCCAGATCTGAAACCCACTGGGCAAGCTGAGCTATTTCTCGTGCAAATGGGGCAGTGAGCACTCTGCTGGAGTTTCCACCGTGAGAAGGGGTCTCTCCCTCCTCCCACGCCCTCCCCTCCTCCCTTTGGCTCATCAACACCTTGAGTTTTTCTCTGCAGCACTTTCTCCAGAAGAACTCCAGGCAGACCTTCTCTGGACCAGGTAAACCCTGAGGAACTAAGTCTGGTTTTCCACCCACTGAATGTCGAGGAACAGTTTAACTTCCATCCCCCATGCGGATAAAGGTTTGCTACAAATGTAACTTGTATCCACTGGCTCGTAGGGACCATGTGTGATCTGTCAGAAAGATGTCTCGGAGCTTCCAACCTCTCCGTTTACTGCTAAAGAAGCTGAAGCCCAGAGGGGATATATGATTTGTCCACGGTCACACAGCAGGAAACCAGAGTGGAGACGACAGCTCGAGCCTCTAGCCTATGAGCCTGTGCCCTTTCCACCAGGACAGGCCCCTGTTCCAAATACCACGGGCCAACTCATTTATACACCAACCATGAGGCTACGCGCTACAAAGTCTTACTTTGTGAGTCCTCTGTACCAGTAGGCACAGTGCTCACGGCTGTACATACATTCTCTCCTTCAAGTCTCGGGAACTTTCTTCACCATGGGCATTATTAGCCTCATTTCACCTCTAGGACAACTGAGCCTCAGTGAGGTAAAGTGACCTGCTCGAAGCCATTCAGCCAGAAAGAATCAGGATGGCAGTCCAAGCCTGCCTATTTCCAGAACCCAGCCTCTTGGCTCTGAGGCCAGCCATGGAGCTCACTGATGTCTCTCACCTCAAAACCTACCCTTCCATGTCTACCCTGTGATGGGGGGCGGGGACTTGGCAAACCAGGCGGGTCGGCCGTGAGGGGCTAAGGGAGACTCTGAGACTGGAGGAGGAAGGCCTCGTTCCTCCTGGTCCGCTTCCTGTTCCTGCATCGGGTCCCCCTCAGAGGCACCAGAACAGCTTTACTGCACCTATTCCTTCAAAGTTGGGGTGCAGGCCCAGGGCCTCACCCCGGCTGAGGTCTGAGTGTCAGCTCCCCAGGGCCTCCTCTGAGTTCCTAAATCTTAATCCTTCCAATCTCTTCATTTTGCTGTCCGGGCTTTAGGGGTCGGGATTCCTGTGAGAACTTGGTGCCCCAGAGGTGGAATCTGGAGATCTGTTTTGCTCCGGTGAAGTCACCCCTGCGACACTCCTTCACCCTGGCAGCAGCCGCTCCTTCCTGGGGCAGAAGTGGAATCCACTTTGCAGCCTTTCTGACATGACAGAACGGTTTCAGCCCCTACCTCACCCCCGGATTCCAACACTAGCCAGCCAGCACCCTTCCTCAGAGGTCTGGGTCCGGGTCACAGGAGGCCCGTGAGCCCAGGGACACCAGCCCCAACTGGGGTGCTCCTGATGGACGCAACCGTTGGCTTCCTGGAGCCTGCTTCCGGGAGCAGCCTGGCTTCCTGGAGAGGCTGCAGGTAACAAAAGGACTTGAGTCAATGGGCAGAGGGCGCAATCCCAAGGCATCGGTGTCACCTAAGCAGGAATTGTTCACTAATAAGGAGGACTTCCAGAGGGCGAGAGCCTACTCTTCCTGGGGAGAGAGGTCAGCCCAGGGGGGAGAGTGGGTCTCACGGGTGACCAGCGCTGCCCAGCAAAAATGCCTGGAGTTTCACCAAAGAGCATACACATGTGGCAAATCAGCGCATGGAAAGATCTTCAGCATCACTAACCATGAGGGAAACACAGCTTACAAACCATAATGAGATATCAATGAGATATCACTGCACACCTGTCAGAAGGGCTAAAATTAAAAATACTGACAACATGAAACACTGGTGAGGATGCAGAGAAACAGGATCCATCATATGTCACTGGTGGGAATATGACAGGGCATAGACCCTGTGGAAAACAGTTTAGAAGTCTCTTTAAAAATCACACTGGGCACCTGGGTGGCTCAGTCGCTTAAGTGTCTGCCTTTGGCTCAGGTCATGATCCCAGTACCCTGGAATCGAGCCCCACATCAGGCTCCCTGCTCAGCAGGGAGCCAGCTACTCCCTCTCCCTCTGCTGCTTCCCCAGCTTGTGCTCTCTCTCTCTCTGTCAAATAAATAAATAAAGTAAAATAAAAAATAAAAATAATAAAAACCAAACATATAACTGCCATATGACCCAGCATTTGCACTCCTGGGCCTTTACCCCAGAGAAGTGAAAGCTTACATTCAAACACAAAAAAGTTGTACATGAATGCTGATAGCAGTTTTCTTTAGAACAGCTACAACCTGGAAACAATCCAGGTGTCCTCTAATAGGGCAATGGTTAAACAAACTGTGGTATACCTATACCATGGACTACTACGCAGCAATAGTACATTGATATACATTAGTGTGCACAGCTACTGATACAAACTAACTATTGATACATACAAAGACCTCAATATTGAGACAATTGCCCTAACTGAAACAAGGCAATCCCGAAAGGTTAAATATGGCATGATTGCATGTAAATAATAGTCTTGAAATGACAAAACTATAGACATAGAGACCAGATTGGTGGTTGACAGGGTCAAGGACAGGGTGGGGACAGGAGGGAAGTGCGGGAAGCTGGAGACGGGCAGTGTGAACGATCCTTGTGGGGATGGAAAGAAATGCTTTGCATCTCCACCGTGTCAGTGTCAGGGTTCCGGCTGTGACACACTATAGTTTTACAAGATGCTCCCGCTGGGCAGAACTGGGTGAAGAGTACAGGGGATTGCTCTGCATTATTTCTTACAACTGTATGTGAATCTGCAACTCAAAATTAAAATTTCAATTAAGGGCGCCGGGGTGGCTCAGTGGGTTAAAGCCTCTGCCATCAGCTCAGGTCATGATCTCAGGGTCCTGGGATCAAGGCCCACACTGGGCTCTCTGCTCAGCAGGGAGCCTGCTTCCTCCTCTCTCTCTGTCTGCCTCAGCCTACTTGTGATCTCTCTCCCTCTGTGAAATAAATAAAAAATAAATAAAATAAAATAAAATTTCAATTAAAAAAAGAAACCACCTGCATGACCTTTACAAAGTACCCACCTGAGTTTGGAGACTGAATCAACGGGGCGCCATGAGGCTTGGACATATACGTATGTTTTTGAAAGTCTCCCCAAGACTTGAAAACCACACAATTAAATGACGGCTAAGGTCTCTTCAGCTAAAAATGTAACATGTGAAAATATATTCTAATCCAAACATCTTATGTTTTCGGGCTAGAACTAGCCCCCCTCTATCTCTCCCACCCAGTCTCCCCGGCAGAAAGGAAGAGGAAGCCCGAAAGAGAATCAGGACATGAGCGTGGTGACTGGAGAGGGAACTGCTCTCTCCTTCATGGTCCAAGGACTTCTAACCACGAGGCTCGCAGCTAAGCATAGCTAATGGCCACAGTGGCTAAGGGTGGGACTAGAACTCAGCTTTCTTGCTCTGCCCTCGGCAACTCGGCTGAGGGTGGGCAGCCCCCCAATACATGTCCAAACAGTTAGAAATGGTTCTAATTATAACCAGGAAGTTTTTAAGCCTGTGGGTGGGAAAGAATGCCAATTCATCTAATAGCCGTTACTACACACAATAAACCACCCCCCCACACACATTCTTGGCTCAGATTTTGAGGGTGACAAATGGTGTCTCCACTGGCACAGATAGGAGCCTTTATCACGTAGGGGAGAAAACCCGAATCTCTGGAGAAGAACAAGACGGGGAAAGGTCTGGGGGAGGACAGCGGTTCTCTATGTCCCCGGTTATACTGGATAGCTTGAGGGGTTCTTTCTCCCTTCATAATTAGCCAATTAATTAGCCTCTCAGTTCTCTGTGTTCCTGGGCGTACTGGCTAGCTGGGAGTGGAGGGGTCCTTCCCCCTTCATAATTAGCCAACTAATCATCCTCTTCTCCATGCTAATGAATCACCCAAGAGTCTTCAATGGAGAGGAGTAATCAGAGAGGTTTTGCTGCTTGAGGCCCCACAGCCTCCCTCCGCGTCCCCCTCACTTCCACCGAGTGGGAGGCGGCTCCCCTGCCACCCTGAGCACAGAACTGTGAGCTTGTGACCCCAAGCCAGTTAACTTCACAGCCAACATGCTGGGTGGGGAGGTGGGGCCCCAGGAGTTGTCGGGCAAGAAGCAGAAGCTCCAAACTGAGCAAGGGTCCAACTCCCCCTGTTAGCGCGGCCAGCTTGGCCCCAGCAGCAGCCCAACCACAGGGGTTACTGCTTCAAGAGGCCACTCTTTGCTTCCCCCTGGTGTGCCAGCAGCACTGTCCAGATCACTGCAGGAGGCTGGGAAGAAGGCAACTTCATCCACCATTCACTAGCTGGCTGACTCTCAGCAAGTCACTTCACCTCTCTGAGCCTTCTCTTTCTGTCTCCACAGAACCCTCCTCTCAGAGTGGCTGGGGTGGGGGGAAGGATTAGAGTAGCAGCTGCCAGTGCTGGGGCCTGCAGTGGGTACCTGGCAGCCAGGAAGGTGATAGAAATGGTCTACTTCCAAGCTCCCAGAACCACGAGCCTCTTAGTAGGTCCTCTGCATGGCTCAGTTCCTCACAGCTGGGATCTCAATAGGTTTGAAACACCCAAAAGCTATTCAATAGCATGTTCTCAAAGAACACTGAAGGCTATGGAGAACGTTTCCCAAAGATCCCTGAGTGATAAGCACAGAGGAGCAAACTACATATGCAGTAGGAAGCCAGTATGGTCACAGGGAGAAGAAGCATGGGGATGAAATCCACCAGGCCATTGACAATGGCTTTCCTTGGGTGATGGGACGGAGGGGGTGGAGGGAGACTTTGAGGGTGGTTCTTCTCATCATTACACTTCTAATATTCATGAAATTTCTACCACAAACATCTAAAATCTAGAGAAATACTATTTTATGTTTATATGCTATAAAAATCTTTTTACATCATATATAATATAGAAAAGCTACCCATCTTTAAAATCCTTCAGTAGAATTATTCAGAACCGATTCCCTGTCATTCACACATTCATCAGGAATGACTCCTGATGGAGTGCCTGGGTGGCTCAGTCATTAAGCGTCTGCCTTCAGTTCAGGTCATGATCCTGGGGTCCTGGGATCGAGTCCTGCACCAGGCTCTCTGCTCGGCGGGAAGCCTGCTTCTCCCTCTCCCTCTGCCCCTGCTTGTGTTTCTCTCTCACTGAGTCTCTCTCTGTCAAATAAATAAATAAAATCTTTAAAAAAAAAAAAAGAATTGTACGGGATGCCGGGGTGGGGGTAATGTGGTGAGGTGGGGTACAGGGGTGCAGGAGACCCAGTCCTGGCCCTCAGGAAATTGGACAACCTAAGAAGAAAGAAATGCAGGAGTTATGGAGGAGGACGGGCAACATGTTCTGGAACTCTCAGAGCAGGAAGATCAAGGAGGGCCACTTAGAGGCACATTACAGGCTGATTTGGGAAGGATGCAGTTGTGGCATTGAGACACGTGGTGCTACACATGCTGCAGGGCTACGGGGAAAACCTGACTGGGGACATTGGCTGGGGACAGGAAAAGGGAGATCTCCCGCTCCTTAACTTTCTACCACCTGCTCTTCCCTGGACACAGCACAGAAAAGGGTCCCTCGCTGGGCAGCTCACAGAATCGCCGGACCATAGTGTGCAGAGGGGAAAGGTCGAATGTCCTCATTATATTTATGAGGACATCGAGGCCCAGTGAGGGGAAGGGTCCTGCTCTCAAAGTCTCCTGATTTTTTATCCAGGGAACGAGTGAGCCTCACATTCCAAGGAAGACTTGGCTTCTGACACCATTGCTATGCAGGGTGTGTTTTCCAGAAGTGACAAGGCGGCACCACAGCCCCATGATACTGTTCTGAGATGCTATGATTCCTTCTTCCTGTTTGTCTTCCACATCTGCTACAGAGGTCCTAAAGATGAACCTTCCTCTGCCTCGCTCCCATACCTTGGAACTCCAAACTCTGACCATGGGTTAAACCTGACTTAAATTCATCCTAAGAAAACTAACAAGGTTAGATGCTTTTACTCTTCATAATAACCCTGTGAAGCAGCAACTATTATTTCCATTTTACAGATGAAAATAAAGAGAAGAAATTTCTCCTCTGAGTCCATGTTAAGAGAAATACAATAGAGTACAGTAGTTTGCAAACATTTTTGACCCCAAAATATCACTGAACACGACATCAAAAGCTAATGGTGTACTATACGTTGGCTAATTGAACTTAAATTTTAAAAAAAGATTAACAACAACAACAACAACCAGAAAACTGACAATGGCTCTACCTGCACACCAGTCCACACAGGTAAGCAAAAAAAAACCTTTTCTTTCTGGCATACCCAACAGTGCCCTCTCTTGGCATAACAGAGAGCAGAAGAATGGTTAAAGACAAAGGTTTTGTAGCCAGACAGACCTGGGTTCAAGTCTCTGATCCAACTCTTATTAGCTGTCTGAACTTAGGTGATTTATATAATTTTTCTGTGTCTTCTTTTCCTAATTTGTAAAATGGTTATATGCAACCCACAGGGTTATTATGAGGATTACATTAAATAATATATGTAAAGTGTTTAGTACTCTACTATAAATTCAAGTCACCAGACTGTGAGCCAGATGAGGGCAACCAAGGGTCGAGTCTGCCTTGTCCACCCTGAATCCCCAGCACTTAACAAAAAGCCTGGCCTTTAACATAGGCTCAGTAAAATTTGATGAACAAATGATAAGTAAATGAATGAATGAATGAAATTCAGCCTAAATTAAAGGTTCAGTGCTACGATAATTATATCTGACAATGTCCCCAAATTGCACATCCAAAAACAGTAGTATTTTAAGAAGAGAAAACCACCCAAAAGCTGATTTCACAGATTTCTACTAAAGAATTGCTAATGGGGAAAAGGGGGTCTTGGGTTTCCAACACGATGTTATACTAAACACTCTTCAGACCCTCCAACCAAAATCAACCAAACATGCTAGCTAGAAAAGAAATGTTTTAACTGGATCCATTAACTCTCAAAAATGTAACGCATATTCCTAACAAAAACTACATGAACACTGGAATTCAGAGATGTTAATGATGCTCTAAAGCTACATGAAATGAAGATCAGAAACAAAACCCAGAGCCCACCCAAGATGAGAACTCTAAGAGAAAACCCTCTCCACATAAATCCAATACCCCCAACAAGTTACACGCTGGTGTCAAGGTGAACTAGAACAGAAGTGCTCTACCCTCTACTCCCTAGGGACTACAAGGCAAATTGCTTATACTGAACATTGGCAATGAATGGAAGTGGGGGGAAAGCCTCTCCTAGAGTTTGTAGCTATAAGCCAACGTTATTAAGAGGGCTTGCAGCCTGAATTCACTGTACTTGGGTGGGTCAGAAATACCAAGCCAAGAGTGTATGTTATAGTGGTCTGAGGGGTCCCTCGGTGGCTGAGTTAAGTGTCTCCCTTCAGCTCAGGTCATGAACCAAGGGCCCTGGGATGGAGCCCNCTGAGGGGTCCCTCGGTGGCTGAGTTAAGTGTCTCCCTTCAGCTCAGGTCATGAACCAAGGGTCCTGGGATGGAGCCCTGCATTGGGTTCCCCACCCAGCAAGGGAGACTTCTTCTCCTTCTGCTCCTCCTTCTCCCCCACCCCCACTTGAGCGCTCTCTCTCTCTCTCTCTNTCTCTCTCTCTCAAATAAATAAATAAAATCTTTTTAAAAACGAATAAATGAATAAAGTGGTCTCAACTTGGTAATGACCAGAGGTTCCTGGCAAAAGTCAATGGAAATCCCCTCTGGAGAAATCTGTCTTTAACACAAGCCTCAAAGATTACCCAAAGGTAAAATTCTGATCTTTTAGCTCACAGTCACAATTATAAAACACACAAGGAAATCAGGCATCATGAGTAAGAGTTAGCAAAAACAATAGGTAGTAGATTCAGACCCACAAGGGCCTCAAACACTAGAATTATCAGATATAGAATTTAAAATAATTTTATATATTTAATAATATTTTTTAAAGATTTTATTTATTTATTTGAGAGAGAGAGAGCAAAAGCAGGAGGAGCAGCAGAGGGAGAGGGAGAAGCAGACTCCCTGCTGAGCAGGGAAGCCCAATGTGGGGCTCGAACCCAGGATCATGACCTGAACCAAGGGTAGATGCTTAACCAAGTGAGGTGCCCAGGTGCCCCTATATTTAATAACACTTTTAAAGGGTACTGAAAATTTAAATAAAGAGTATCTATAAAAGTGACTTTGTGGATTTAAAAAAACAGATTAAAAATGAAAAATAGGGGGTACCTGGCTGGCTCAGTCGGTAGAGCATGCAACTCTTGATCTCAGGGTTGTGAGTTTGAGCCCCACATTGGGTGTAGAGATTATTTTAAAATAACTTTTTTAAAGAGGAAAAGATATAATGACTAAAATTTAAAACTCAGTATCTGAGTTTAACAGCAAATTAGACACAGTTGAAGAATGAAACAGAAATCACAGAGGTAGAAAATATCAAAGAGAGATTAAGAAACATGGAGATTAGTGTGAAAAGTTATAACATATACCTAAACATAGTTACTAAAGGAGCAGTGAGAAAGAATGCAGGAGACAAGGTTTGAAAGGATAGTAGTCATTGAATCAGTCATTATATCTGAGAAATGTCCATAAACAATGAATATAAATAGCTACAGATTTAAGAAACCTAAAGAAACTGAAGCAGGGTAGATAAAAGGAAACTAACACCAGCTAGTGTTACCAGATTTAGCACATAAAAATATAAAACTCTTAGCTAAATTTGAATTTCAGATAAACAATGAAGAATTTTTTAAGCATATGTCCCATGTAATATTTGGAACATAATGACACTAAAAATGTATCTGTTGTTTACCTGAAATTTAAATTTAACTGGGCATCCTATATTTTTACTAAGAACTCTAACATCTAGATACATTATAATAAAACTGCAAAACACCAAAGAGAAAGAGCTCATAAAGGTAGAGAAGACAGATGGCTTCTAGGTCAACAACAAGGAGACTGACAGTTGACTTCTCAACAACAAGAGATACCAAAAGTCAGTGGAATAATATCTTTGATGTAATGGAAAAACAAAACTATAATCTACACCCAGAGAAAATATCTTAAAATGAGATTAAAACAAAGACATTTTCAACAAAAATTGAACAACTTTGTCAGAAACAGATCCTCATTTAAAAAATTCTAAAGGATTCCTTCAGGCAGGGGAAAAGAAATCCCAGATTGAAGGTCATAGAAGCAGAAAGGAATGAAAAGCAAGGAAGACAGTGAATATGTGGGTAAATCTAAGCAACAAATCTGACCAAACCATTAATACCATGTGGGATTAAAAAACCAAAGTAGAATTCAAATACATCATGATAATAGACTAGAAGAAGGATGATGATGTTTTAGCTTGCACTTGGGGAAAAAGGATAATGGCAATTAATTTTTTAATTTGATTAAGTGAGTATGTTAACATTTCTAGAGTAATGACTAAAATCATAGCAATAAAGTATCTAACTTTCAAAGAGATGGTTAAGATAAAATGAGAAAAATAATCTCCCCAAAATTACTAGAAAAGACATGGAAAAAAAACCAGAAAAGGCAAAATGAATAAAAAGAAAAAATCCAAATAATTATTAATTACCTAAAATTCCAACTATCAGGGAGAATTTTTTAAAATACAGGTAAGTACCATTTATGAGTTACATAAGTACTCACAAGGATTTATTTTTTATTGATTTTTTTAAAGATTTTATTTACTTATTTGACAGAGAGAATGAGAGAGAGAGAGAGAGAGAGAGCACGAGTTGGGGGGAAGGGCAGAAGGAGAGGGAGAAGCAGACTCCCCACTGAGCAAGGAACCCCGATCCGATCCGTGGCTTGACCCCAGGAGCCTGGGATCATGACCTGAGGCAAAGGCAGATGCCAAACAATTGAGCCATCCAGGTGCCCCCTCACAAGGATTTAAAGTAAAAGAATGGAAAAAGATAGGCAAATACTAACTTAATGAGAAAGATGGGGTAATTATATTAAAATCAGAAAAATATGCTTTAGTAAAAAAAGGTACTACACTGAAAAAATTTTAAAAAAAAAATTTTAAAGGTATTATTAGGAATGAGGAAGGTCACTAAATAATGGGGGAAAGGTCCAACTCACCAAAAGATAAAACATTCTAAATGTGTATGCAACCAATAACATGAACTAAAAACATTTGAGGAAAAACTGACAGAACTACAGGAGAAATTGACAAATCCATAATATAGTAGGGATTCTAACACATTTTTCTCAGTAATTGATAGATACCACAGACCAAAATATCAGTAAGCATGAAGAAAATTTGACACAATTAATAAGCTTGATCTGAGGGTCATATATAGAACATCACAGTCAGTATATTCTCAAGCATACATAAATCAATTTTCATGAACATTTCAAAGATTTTTGTGTCCTACAGATCACATTCTCTAAGCATAATGCAAATAAATAATAAACCATAATAATGATAAAATAATGGAGAAGTGCCATACATTTCCAAATTTAAAACCATTTCTAAATGACTCATGGATCAAAAAAGAAATCACGATGGAAATTAGAAAATATTTAGAATTGAACGGTAATGAAAATATTTCATACTGAAACTTGTGGGATATAGTTATAAGGAATATCAAGAAGGAAATTTATAGCTTTAAATGGTTATATTACAAAGAATGAAGGATAAAACTAATGAGTTAAATATTCTACATAAGCAACTTCAAAGATAGTAGAATGAAGGAAACAATAAAGATAAGAATAGAGATCAATGAAATAGAGAACATACATTTAGACGATCAATAAGCCCCAAAATTTGATTATTTGAAAGACCAATAAACTTGAATCTAATCATGAAGAAGCAACCAACCAAATCCAAATTAAGTTTCACACGACTGGTGTAACAAATTACCACAAACTTAGTGGCATAACACAAATGTATCATTTTATAATTATGTAGGTCAGTAAGCTGATATGGATCCTACTGGGCTAAAACAAAGTGTCAGCTTCCTCTTTGGAAGCTCTAGGGCAGATCCACTTTCTTGCTCATTCAGGTGGTTGGCAGAATTCAGTTCCTTGTGGTGGTAAGATTAAGATCCCTATTTCCTTGCTAGCTGTCACCTTAGGACCACTTCCAGTTTAAGACCATTTCCCACATTCCTTGGCTCGTCTCCCCTCATGATATCACTAACTTACCCTAAAATTGTTCTGAAAAAACAATGAGAGAAAAAGAGACAGCATAGATGTGGCAAACTGTTAATATTTGATGAAGTTAAATAAAAGATGAATATGCGTTCACTGTACTATTCTTGCAACTTTGGTTTCAAACTTAGGTTTGAAATTATTTAAAAGAAAAAGTTGTGACAAAATTAGTGCTGAAAGAGAAATAGCAAAACTGAAAAGAATTCTGGAAAAACTGATGAAAAGATAGAAGAAAAGCAAAAGTAATTAATAATAGAAGAGAGGGTATAACTACAGATGCTATGGAGATTTTAATAAGTAGCAAGCAGATATTATAAACAATTATATGTCCGGATATTTGAAAGCTTGAATGAGCTGGACAAATTCCAAGAAAAGAAGTATAGATTACCAAAACTGACTCAGAAAGAAATAGAAACTCTGAATAATTCTAAAACCACTAAAGAATTTTTGCTTCAAAACAACTCCCATGATGGAAAGATCAACACAGGTGGTTTTATCAACAAAAATCTGTAAAATAAGTATTTCCAAATTCACACAAACCATTCCAGAATAATGAAAACAAAGCAACATTCCTCAACTCATTTCATTTAAACATAGAACAAAATGAGGACTCATCTTTAAAGATATCCAAAATCATTTTAAAGTTATTCATTGTTAAGGCAATGAAATATTAGCATGGGGATAGACTAAATGAATGGAAAATCAATGGAAAGAAAAGAGAGCCTAGAAATAGACTCACACATCTATCAACATATGAGTTATGACCAACTTGGCATTGTAGATCAATGAGTAAAGGGTGAGCTCTTCAATAACTGCTGCTGGGTACTTGATTATACATTTGGGACTACGGAATGAAACTGAATCCTTACCTCACACACTGAAACCAGTTCCAGGTAGATTAAAGACATATAAAACTTTTTATTAGACAAAAGAAATTAATCTTTATAACTTTGTGACAGGGGAGAGGACTTCTTAAACAAGACATAAAAGAACTTACCATAAAGGAAAAGAATAGTAAATTTAATTACATTAAGATAAGAACTTTCATCAAAGCACGTCATAAAGAGAATGAACAAACAAGCCATGAAGTAAGAAAAGACATTTGCCATCCATAGTCAGAATTTACACAAGGAATTCCTACAAACCAAGAAGTAGAAGACGAAACATTCCAACAAAAGATTGTAAAACAAGAACTTCACAGCAGAGGAAACCAGATGACTAATAAAACATGTAATGACATCCAAACCATTAGTATTCAGGAAATACCAATTGAAACTATAATGTGTTACCACGTTTGCAAAATCAAAAAATCTACTCATATGAACAGTACAACACAATACAGATGCTCATAAAATACCTTTGATTCCTCATCTTAAAGGAAACACATATATATGCTGCTGGTAGTGTAAACTGGTACAAGCCCTTTGAAATCAATATTGCATCTATAGAAAAGTTGACAATGCGCATTCTCTTGAGGCAGCAACTCCACTCCTAGAGTATACCTAGAATATTCCTACTCTAAGAAACTCTTGTACCAGCACCACAGAAGACCAACAAAATGCTCATAGCAGCACTGCTTGTAATAGCAAAATCTGGAAACAACCAGAAAGCCAATCAACTGTAGAATGCATAAATAAACTGTGGGGTAGCCACCCCGCAGAGAAAACAAATGCATTACAACTACATGCAGCTATACGGTTGTATTTCAGGAGTAAAAGGTTGAACACTAAAAGCAAGCCACAGAAGAAGACAAGATTCCATTTTTATAAAGCTTAAAAATGCAAAAGACAGACAATATTTATTCTTAGAAACACAATCATCTGGTTAAACTACCTCTGAGAAGTGAGGCTAAGGAGATAAGACTGAGGGAGTGGCATACAAAGAGGTTCAAAAGTAATGGTGAAAAGTCACTTTTCTTAAACTGGATGGCAGGTGATGGAGGAAAGGAGAGGAGGTGATATTAGCTCATGGAGAGGAGTTTTGCAAGTCAATCCTCACTGAAAGGAGGAGAGAGGTACAGTGTTGGGAGGCAGAGATGAGGAAATTTGGGAGACACAAAAAGGGAATAAGGAAGATAGGAGAGTCTCAGGACAATGTAAGTAAATGAGGCAAGTTTTAGGGGGAGCAGGGAAAGGAAAGGTCAACATTAACTACCCATTAGGGTCTTTAACATAATCTTTAATGATCAATCAATTCTTTCTGATGCCACCAAAGAGGTATTATACCCTTTTTTGGATGAGGCAACTGACATACTCAAGTCACTTTACTCTCTGCCAACTTTCAAATGCTCCAAAGCTAAGAGCTCTCTTAGATCTCTTTTCCACCTATGCTCACTTCTGGGTGATCTCACCCAATTCACAGCTTTAAATGTCATCTCCAATGGAGACCTTCACATTGGTATCTTCAAACAGACCTCTCCTGGGAACAACTGCCTCACAGCCCCAGCAGCCTGTTGAACCCCCACACTTGGATGTCTAACTGGCATCTCAAATATAATTAATGTGTTCATGAGAATACTTGATCTTTCTCAGGATAAGGGAGGACTTCTCTGAGTCCTCCCCTTCTCGGCAAATGGTGGCATCCATTCCCTAGGTCTCAGGTCAAAATCCTTGGGCCATAGTTGACTCCTGGTTTCCTCCATACTCCAAATTTAATCCAGGAGTAAATTCTGCGAGCTCTTGAATAAGTTTTCAAAATAAGTCTTGAATCTAGCCACTTCTCACTCTTCACCACATACTCTCTGATCTAAGGTCCTGTGGTCTCTCACCTGGTCACACAACAAAATGTAATGTATTTCTACCATAGGATCCAGCAAACATCCTTCTTTGTATTTACCCAAATGGATTTAAAATTCATGTCTACATAAAAACCTAACATTGATGTTCATAACCACTTTATCCATAATTGTCAAAACTTGGAAGCAACCAAGATTTTCTTCAGGAGGTGAGTGGATCTGGTACCTCCAGACAATGGACCATTATTTGGCACTAAGAAGAAATGAACTATGAACCTATGAAAAGACATGGAGGAACCTTATTACATGCATACTACCAAGTGAAAAAAGCCAATCTGAAAGGCTATATACTGTATGATTCCAACCAAATGACATCCTGGAGAAGGCAAAACTTTAGGAACAGTAAAAGTACCAGTAGCTGCCAAGGCTTATGGGGAAGGGAGGGATGAATAGGTGGAGCACAGAGGATTTTTAAAACAGTGAAATTATTCTGTATTCTACTATAATGGTGGGTATATGTCATTATACATTTGTCAAAACCATAAGCTACACAACACCAAGAGTGAGTCCTGATGTAAACTATGTTTTACTTAGTATACTGACTAAAGTATACTAAGAGATTAATATAAATAATAATCCCCCATTATTTATACTTTGGGGGATAATGATGTCAATGTAGGTTCATCAGTTGTAACAAATGTACCCCTGTGGAGTTGGATGTTGGCTGGGGAGGCAGTGGATGTGGGGGCAAGAGATATATGGGTAATCTTTGTACCTCCCATTCAATTTTGCTGTGAACCTAAAACTGCTCTAACAAATAAAGTCTATTAAAAGTAATAAAAACAGGGACACCTAGGTGGCTCAGTCAGTTAAGCATCTGCCTTCAGCTCAGGTCATGATCCCAGAGTCCTGGGATCGAGTTCCACATCGTGCTCCTCGCTCAGCAGGATGCCTGCTTCTGCCTCTGCTTGCAGTTCTCCCTGCTTGTGCTTGCTCTCTTGATCTCTCCCTCTCTTTCTGACAAATGAATAAATAAAAATCTTTTTTAAAAAGTAATAAAAACAGATTTTGACCCATTAATAAAATCAGAAATCATGATACTAAATTAATAAATAAATAAATTGAAATTTTGATGACAATTGTGATATTTACATTTTTCAAGTACCTCCCCACAAAATACTTACTAATTACAAGGAGAAAAAGAATAACTTGACAATGGAGCATGCTAGCTGACACCATCTTAATTAAGGGCTTAAAGTGACCTTCATCAGTAATGAGACAAATTAAAATCACACCACCTGACAGGACGCACTGAGAAGAGCCACAGGGTGGCTTCTCTGACATTCCTGCCAAAGATGCAAAACCTGAATCTAATCTTGAGGAAACATCAGACAAAGCCAAATTAAGAGACTTGCTATAACACAACTGGCCTGTAGTCTTCAAAGTATCAAGATCATGCAAGTTAAGGAAACACTGCAGAACTGTTCCAGACTGGAGACTAAAGAAACTGGACAGCTAAATGATTCTGAATTGTACCCTTTCCTATAAAGGATATTATTGGGACAACCAGAAAAATTTCGATGGAGTTAAAGATTAGACAGTACCAACAGATGAATGTTAAGTGCCTGATTTTGATGATTGTATTGTGGTTCTGTAGAACTATCTTGTAGAACTTATTTTGTAGGAAATACACACTGAAGTATCAAGGGTGTAACAGGGCACCATGTTGGCAGTTTATTCTCAAATAATACAAGAAAAATTATTGTGTTCTAACTATTCTTGCAAATTTGAGGTTTTTAAATTTTTTTTTAAATTCAACTTTAGAGGCACCTGTGTGGCTCAGTTGGTTGAGCATCTGACTCTTGGTTTCAGCTCAGGTCATGATCTCAGGGTCGTAAGATCGAGCCCCATATCGGGCTCTGTGCTCAGCACAGAGTCTGCTTAAGATTCTTTCCGCCTCCCACCCCCCGCCTCTGCTCCTCCTCCTCTCTCTCTCTCTCAAATAAACAAAATCTTTTTTAAAAATAAAATGAAATTCAAATTTATTTATAAGTTATTTGCATGCTGTAGAATGAAGTTGGACCCCTACTTTACACCATATACAAAACGTAACTCAAAATGGATTAACAATTTGAATATAAGAGCTAAAACCATAAAACTCTTATTTTAAAGATTTTATTTATTTATTTATTTATTTATTTGATAGAGAAAGAGAGAGCACAAGCAGGTAAAGCAGCAGGCAAAGGGAGAGAGAGAAGCAGGGTCCCTGCTGAGCAGAGAGCCTGATTTGGGGCTCAATCCCAGGACCCTGGGATCATGAGCCCAGCTGAAGGCAGCCGCTTAACTGACTGAGCCACACAGGTGACCCTAAAACCATAAAACACTTAAAAGAAAACATGGAGGTAAAATTTCATGACCTTGGATTTGACAATGGAGTCTTAGACATGACACTGAAAGCAAGCACAAGCAACAAAAATAAAAATAAATAAATTGGACTTCATCAAATTAAAAACTTTTATGCATCCAAGGACATGACCAAGAGAGTGAAAAGACAACCTATAGAACGGGATAAAATAATTGCAAATTAAATACCTGCAAAGGATCTAGTATCTAGAACATATAAAGAACTCCTGCAACCTGACAACAAGAAGACAGCCCAATTTAAAAATGGGGAAAGCACTTGAGTAGCCATTTATAAAAAGAAAACATACAACAGATATTTTTTCAAAGACACACAAATGCCCAACAAGTACATGAAAAGGTGATTAGCATCGCTGATCATCAGGGAAATGCAAATCAAAAGCACAATGGTATATCACTTCACAGCTATTAGAACAGCTATCATC
The DNA here is from genome assembly GCA_002007465.1 of Ailurus styani. Classification (NCBI taxonomy): domain Eukaryota; kingdom Metazoa; phylum Chordata; class Mammalia; order Carnivora; family Ailuridae; genus Ailurus; species Ailurus styani. The sequence goes on from LNAC01000030.1 coordinate 8,673,454, forward strand.
AAAAAGACAAGAGATAATAAGTATTAGTAAGGATGCAGAGAAAAGGGAACCACTGTGCACTGTTAGTGGGAATATAAGTTGGTGCAGACACCATGGAAAACGGTAGGGAGGTCCCTCAAAAAATTAAAATAGCACACACAGCCTATGGCTCAGCAATCCCACTTCTGGGTATCTTTTCAAAGGAAATGAAAAGAGATATGTGCACTCTCATGTTCATTGCAACATTAGCCACAATAGCCAAGACATGCAAACAACCTAAGTGTTCATCAATGGATAAATGAATAAAGATGTGAGATATATATATATATATATATATATATATATGGTATCATACATGTGATATATATGTGTGTGTATATATGTACATACCTATATATGTGTGCATATATATACATACACATACACAATGGAATATTATTCAACCCTGGGAAAGAAGGAAATCTCGCCCATTTTGGACAATACGGATGGACCCTGAGGACATTATGCTAAGTGAAATAAGCCAAACAGAGAAAGACAAATACTACATGGTATCATTTATGAGTGGAATCTGCCCCCCCAAAAAATGTCAAGTTATAGGGGCTGAGGGATAAGGAAAATAGGAAGAGATTGTGAGAAGGATACAAACTTTCAGCTATAAGACAAATAAGTTCTGGGACATCTGGGCGGCTCAGTCAGTTAAGCGTCTGCTTTCAACTCAGATAATGATCCCAGGGTCCTGGGGTGGAGCCCCCGCAATCAGCTCTCTGCTCAGTGGGGAGCCTGCTTCTCCCTCTCCCTCTGCCCCTCCCCCAACTGTGTTCTCTCTCGCTCCCTCTGCTCTCTCTCAAATAAATAAATAATCTTTTTTTAAAGATGAGTAAGTTCTGAAGATCTAATGTAGAATGTAGTGACTATAGTTGATAACACTCTATTGTGTAATTGAAATTTGCTAAGAGCATAGAATTTAAATGTTCTCACCAAAAATGTGTGTGTGTCCACAGGAATCGGCTGGGTTTGCAGACTCCAAACGGGGCCGTGCGCCAGAGATGGAAACACACCGTCACAGTCCAGGTGAGCAAGGAGTGCAGGCGGGAGACCAGGGAGACGGGAGGAATCGACTGCTTTTCTCTGAGGGCGCACTGAGGAGTGGGGCCCTCGGAGCTCTCGGCTCCTCCGGGTGGGAGATTGGGAGGCCGCCATCCTCATTCTCAGCCTCCAAAGCCCTACGGAAAGCGTGCAGGGAACAAAAGCTACTGAGAGCGAACCTGAGAAGATTGCTTAACCTGGCCCCTGGCAAGGGCTGAGCAATTCTGCCTCTAGCAAAGACATTGGAGAATCACTGCAACAGGCCCCTTCCCTTAGAAGATTGGCAAGAACATCCACCTAGACCAATCAATGAGAACTGCAAAACTGTAGCACTAGGGGAATACAGCACATAGAATTCATGTTTTTTTTCCCATGATTTTTTAGTCTTTCAAAGTAAATTTTTTTAATTTTCTTTATTTTTTCTTTTTTTTATTAAATTCTTTTCTTTTTTCAACCAATATCTTACCTTATCAATCCCTTTTTAAAAATATTTTTAAATTTTCATTTTTACTGTCATATTCTATCCCTTCATTGTATTTAACCATATATATATATATATATATATATATATATATATAATTTTTTTCTTTCTTTAAAATTTTGAGATCGGTTTTTTCTAAAAGACCAAAATATACCCTAAATCTAGTGTATGGCTTTGTTCTAGTATACTGCCTGATCACATTCTCTCCTTTTTTTTTTAATTTTTTTCTTTCTTTTTTCAACCAACTTCTTATCAATTCCTTTTTTAAAATATTTTTTAATTTTCATCTTTACAGTCATATTCAATCCCTTCATCATATTTTCCCCTATTTTTATATATATATGTTTTTTCTTTCTTTAAAATTTGGGAGGCAATTTTTCTAACAGACCAAAATACACCCAAAATCTAGTGTGTTCACCAGCCTGATCATACTTTTTTTCCTTTTCTTTTCCCCTCAGTTTTGGGTCTCTTCTGATTTGTTTAGTGTATATTTTTCTGGGATCATTGTTACCCTTTTAGCATTTTGTTCTCTCATTCACCTATTCTTCTCTGGACAAAATGACAAAATTGAAAACTCACTTCAAAAAAAAGAACAAGAGACAGTACCAAATGCCAGGGACCTAATCAATACAGACATTAGTAAGATGTTGGAACTAGAGTTCAGAATGATGACTATAAAGGTACTGGCTGGGCTTGAAAAAAGCATAGGAGATACTAGAGAATCCCTTTCTGGAGAAATAAAAGAACTGAAATCTAAAATAAAAAAGGCTATTAATGACAAGCAATCAAAAATGGAGGCTCTGTTAGGATAAATGAGGCAGAAGAGAGAATTAGTGATATAGAAGACCAAATGATGGAGAATATAGAAGCTCAGAAAAAGAGGGATAAACAACTACAGGATCATGAGGGGAGAATTTGAGAGATAAGTGATACCATAAGATGAAACAATATTAGAATAATTGGAACCCCAGAAGAAGAAGAAAGAAAGAGGGGGGCAGAAAGTATATTGGTGCAAATTATAGCAGAGAACTGCCCTAATTTGGGGAAGGAAACAAGCATCAAAACCAGGAGGCACAGAGAAACCCCCCCAAAAAAATAAAAATAGGTCAACACCCCATCATCTAATAGTAAAATTTTAAGTCTCAGAGCCAAAGAGAAAATCCTGAAAGCCACTCGGGACAAGAGGACTGTAACCTACAATTGTAGAAACATTAGATTGGCAGAAGACCTATCCACAGAGACCTGGCAGGCCAGAAAGGACTGAAATGATATATTCAGAGCACTAAACGAGAAAAATATGCAGCCAAGAATTCTATATCCAGCTAGGTCGCATTGAAAATAGACGGAGAGATAAAAAGTTTCCAGGACACACAAAAACTAAAAGAATTTGCGAACACCAAACCAGTCCTACAGGAAATATTGAAAAGGGTTCTCTAAGCAAAGAGAGAGCCTAAAACTAACATAGACTAGAAAGGAACAGAGACAAAATACAGTAACAGTCACCTTACAGGAAATACAATGGCACTTAATTCTTATCTTTCAATAGCTACCCTGAAAGTAAATGTGCTAAATGCCCTAATCAAAAGACACAGGGTATCAGATCGGATAAAAAAGCAAGACCCATCGATATGCTGTCTGCAAGAGATTCACTTTAGATCCAAAGACACCTCCGGATTTAAAGTGAGGGGGTGGAAAACCATTTACCATGTTAATGGACATCAAAAGAAAGCTACAGTGGCAACCCTTGTATCAGACAAATTAGATTTTAAATGAAAGACTATAATAAGAGATGAGGAAGGACACTATATCATACTTAAAGAGTTTATCCAACAAGAAGATCTAACAATTTTAAATATCTATGCCCCTAACATGGAAGCAGCCAATTACATATGCCAATTAATAATAAAATCAAAGAAACACATTGACAATAATACAATAATAGTAGGGGATTTTAACACTCCCGTCACTGAAATGGACAGATCATCAAAGCAAAAGATCAACAAGGAAATAAAGGCTTTAAAGGACACACTGGACCAGATGGACTTCACAGATATATTCAGAACATCCCATCCCAAGCAACAGAATACACATTCTTCTCTAGTGCACATGGAACATTTTCCAGAATAGATTACATCCTGAGTCACAAATCAGGTCTCAACCAATACCAAAAGACTGGGATCATTTCCTGCATATTTTCAGACCACAATGCTTTGAAACTAGAACTCAATCACAAGAGGAAAGTTGGAAAGGACTGAAAAACATGGAGGCTAAAGAGCATCCTACTAAAGAATGAATGGTTCAACCAGGAAATTAAAGAAGAATTTTTAAAAATTCATGGAAACAAATGAAAATGAAAACACAACTGTTCAAAATCTTTGGGATGCAGCAAAGGTGGCCCTAAGAGGAAAATATAAAGCAATACAAGACTTTCTCAAAAAACAAGAAATGTCTCAAATACACAATCCAACCCTACACTTAAAGGATCTGGAGAAAGAACAGCAAATAAACCCTAAAAACAGCAGGAGAAGAGAGATAATAAAGATCAGAGCAGAAATCAATGAAATAGAAACCAAAACAGTAGAACAGATCAACGGAACTAGGAGCTTATTCTTTGAAATAATTAATAAGATTGATAAACCCCTGGCCAGACTTATTAAAAAGAAAGGAGAAAGGACCCAAATTAATAAAATCATGAATGAAGGAGGAGAGATCACAACCAACACCAAAGAAATACAAACAATTATAAGAACATATTATGAACAACAATATGCCGGTAAATTAGACAATCTGGAAGAAATGGATGCATTTCTAGAGATATATAAACTACCAAAACTGAACCAGGAAGTAATAGAAAACCTGAACAGGCCCATGACCAGTAAAGAAATTAAAACAGTAATCAAAAATCTCCCAACAAACAAGAATCCAGGGCCAGATGGCTTCAAGGGGAATTCTACTAAACATTTAAAGAAAAATTGATACCTATTCTCCTCAAACTATTCCAAAAAATAGAAATGGAAGGAAAACTTCCAAACTCATTTTATGAGACCAGCATTACCTTGATCCCAAAACCAGACAAAAACCCCATCAAAAAGAAGAATTACAGACCAATATCCCTGATGAACATGGATGCAAAAATTCTCACCGAAATACTAGCCAATAGGATCCAACAGTATACATTAAAAGGATTATTTACCATGACCAAGTGGTATTTATTCCTGGGCTGCAAGGTTGGTTCAACATCTGCAAATCACTCAATGTGATACAATACATTAATAAAAGAAAGGACAAGAGCCATATGATACTCTCAATAGATGTAGAAAAAGCATTTGACAAAGTACAGCATTTTTTCTTGATCAAAACTCTTCACAGTGTAGGGATAGAGTGTACATACCCCAATATCATAAAACCCATCTATGAAAAACCCATAGCGAATATCATTCTCAATGGGGAAAAACTGAGAGATTTTCCCCTAAGGTCAGGAACACAGCAGGGATGTCCACTATTGCCACTGCTATTCAACATAGTACTAGAAATCCTAGTCTCAGCAATCAGACAACAGAAAGAAATAAAAGGCAGGGCTCCTGGGTGGCTCAGTTGGTTAAGCAGCTGTCTTCAGCTTGGGTCATGATCCCAGGGTCCTGGGATCAAGCCCTGCATCGGGCTCCCTGCTCCGTGGGGAGCCTGCTTCTCCCTCTCCCTCTGCTTGCCGCTCTGCCTACTTGTGCTCTCTCTCTCTACCTCTCTGTCAAATAAATAAATAAAATCTTAAAAAAAAAAGAAAGTAAGAAAGAAAAGGCATCCAAATTGGCAAAGAAAAAGTCAAACTCTCACTCTTTGCTGATGATATGATATTTTTTGTGGAAAACCCAAAAGACTCCACCCCAAAACTGCTAGAAGCCATACAGGAATTCAGTAAAGTGTCAGGATATAAAATCAATGCACAGAAATCAGTTGCATTTCTACACACCAACAACATGCAGAAGAAAGAGAAATTAAGGGGTCAATCCCATTTACAATTACACCCAAAAACATAAGACACCTAGGAATAAATCTAACCAAAGAGGCAAAGAATCTGCACTCAGAAAACTATTGAATACTCATGAAAGAAATTGAGGAAGACATAAAGAAATGGAAAAATGTTCCATGCTCATGGACTGGAAAAACAAATATTGTGAAAAGGTCCATGTTACCTAGAGCAATCTATACATTTAATGCAATCCCTTTCAAAATGCCATCAACTTTTTTCAAAGAAATGAAACAAATAATCCTAAAATTTGTATGGAACCAGAAAAGACCTCGAATAGCCAGAGAGATGTTGAAAAAGAAAAGCAAAGCTGGTGGCATCACATTCCAAACTTCAAGCTCTATTATAAAGCTGTAATCATGAAGACAGTATGGTACTTGCACATAAACAGACACATAGATCAATGAAACAAAATTGAGACCCCCAGAAATGGACCCTCAACTCTATGGTCAACTAATCTTTGACAAAGCAGGAAAGAATGTCCAGTGGAAAAAAGATAGTCTCTTTAACAAATTGTGTTGGGAAAATTGGACACGCACATGCAGAATGAAACTGGGCCATTTCCTTACACCACACACAAAAATAGACTCAAGATGGATGAAAGACCTAATTGTGAGAGAAGAATCCATCAAAATCTTTGAGGAGAATATAGGCAGCAACCTCTTCAACCTTAGCTGCAGCAACTTCTTCCTAGAAACATTGCCAAAGACAAGGGAAGCAAGGGCAAAAATGAACTATTGGGACTTCATCAAGATCAAAAGCTTTTGCACAGCAAAGGAAAGAGTCAACAAAACCAAAAGACAACTGATAGAATGGGAGAAGATATTTGGAAATGACATATCAGATAAAGGTCTAGTATCCAAAATCAAGAAAGAACTTATCAAACTCAACACCCAAGAACAAATAATCCAATCAAGAAATGGACAGAAGACATGAACAGACATTTCTGCAAAGAAGACATCCAAATGGCCAACAGACACATGAAAAAGTGCTCAACATCACTTGGCATCAGGGAAATACAAACCTGAACCTCAATGAGACACCACCTCACATCAGTCAGAATGGCTGAAATTAACAAGTCAGGAATGACAGAAGTTGGCGAGGATATGGAGAAAGGGGAACCCTCCTGCACTGTTTGTGGGCATGCAAGCTGGTGCAGCCACTCTGGAAAACCATATGGAGGTTCCTCAGAAAGTTGAAAATAGAGCTGCCCTCTGACCCAGCAATTGCACTACTGGGTATTTACCCCAAAGATACAAATGTAGTGATCTGAAGGGGCATGTGCACCCCAGTGTTTATGGCAGCAATGTCCAAAATACCCAAACTATGGAAAGAACCTAGTCCATCAACAGATGAATGGATAAAGAAGATGCGGCATATATATACAATGGAATATTACGCAGACATCAAAAAATGAAATCTTGCCATTTGCAACGATGTGGATAGAACTAGAGGGTATTATGCTAAGCAAAATAAGTCAATCAGAGAGGGACAATTATCATATGATCTCACTGATATGAGGAATTTGAGAAACGAGACAGAGGATCATAGGGGTAGGGAGGGATAAATGAATCAAGACAAAACCAGAGAGGGAGACAAACCATAAGAGACTCTTAATCTCAAGAAACAAACCTAGGATTGCTGGAGTGGAGGTGGGTGGGAGGGATGGGGTGGCTGGGTAACAGATATTGGGGAGGGTATGTGCTATGGTGAGTGCTGTGAACTGTGTAAGACTAATGAATCACAGACCTGTACCACTGAAACAAATAATACATTATATGTTAATAAAAAAATGTGTGTATGTGTGTGTGTGTGTGTGTGTTGTGGTAATAAATGTATTAAGGAAATATCCAGAACAGGTAAATCCATAGATAGAAAGCAGGTGGGTGGTTGCCAGGGACAGGGGGGAGGGGCATGAGGAGTAAATACTTATTGGGCAAGAGGTTTCCTTGCGGGATGAGGAAAATATTTTGGAACTATACGAACATCACATAACATTGCAAATGCACTAAATGCCACTGAATTTTTTGCTTTGAAATGATTAGTAGTGTATTATCTAAATTTCACCTTAATTTAAAAGAAAAAAGAAACTGCTGGTTTCCTTCCCTAAATCTCATCTTCTGCATACACACATACGCACACACTCAGACACACACAAACACACACACATGGATATATAATCTCTATAAATTTTTAGATTATAACCCAAAGTATAAAATAAATATCCATGTGTCCATACTGATGCCAATAAGTGATTGAATTGAAAAATTAATGGATGGGGAGAAGAGACAGATTCCCATGCAAAAAAATTCCAAAGAGTTTATGGAGCTACGCCCCCACCTCAAAGAGGTGGAGCTTAACTCCCCCCCTCCTTAAGTGTGGGTTGCACATCTCAGCCTCCTTCCAAAGAATAGAACGTTAAAATAGGTCCAAGGAAGTAACTTTATGTGGAGAAACCTAGAAACATGATCTTAACTGAATGGTCAAGGGTAACATCACAGTGAAAACCCATGCTGATAACATGGGCCCCCCCAGTATGTGACAAGAAGCACACTTCACCTCTGTGGTCTTCCTCCCCTAAACCCACAACCCCAGCCTGGGCATGGAAAAAAACATCAGACAATCCCAAACTGAGGGACAGTCTACACAATATCTAACCAATAGTCTTCAAGACCGTCCAGGTCATCACAAACAAGGAAAATCTGAGAGACCGTCACAGACCAGCCGAGGCCAAGGAGACACAACAGCTGAACAGAATGTGGTTTCCCGGATGGCATGCTAGAACAAGAAAGGGACTTTCGGGGAAAACTAGTGAATCAGAATAAACTCTGGGGCTCAGTAAAGAATAGTGTACTTGTGTGGGTGTCTCTGTGGTGGGAAATGGACCCTGCTAAGGTGAGACACTAACGACAGGGAAAACTGGGGGAAAGGTGTACAGGAACTCTGAACTATCTTTGCAACTTTTCTGTAAATCAATAACTATTCTAAAATAAAAGGTTGGTTTTTTTTACAAAAGGCAAAGGCAGAACATTAATTAATAAATATTAATGCTATTATATCATATACGTATGCATGTGTGATACATATGTACTTCCATGTGCACAGAATATTCTAGAAACACCAGAGGCCTCTGACAGGATCAAGGTGCTTAAAGGACAGAGGAAGCCACTGTACACCATTTTCTACCTTTTGAATTTTCAATATCAACAATTAAGAAGCAAATGTTCTATGCTGGCTTCAGCAGCACATATAATGAAACTGTAATGATGTGAAGAAGATCAGCACAGTCCCTGAAGGAGCATAAATGCAAACTTGTGAAGCGTTCCACATTTTTTAGAGTTTAGTGGGTATATAGGGAGTTTTGGTTTTAGAAGATAAGAAAATTGTGGAGATCTGTTGCACAACACTGTAGGCATATTTAACACTACTTAACTGTACCCTTAAACATGGCTAAGATGACAAATTTAATGTTCTATGTTGTTTACCGCAATAAAAAAAGAAAGTGTGCTGAAGCAAAAGTAACAAAATGTTAACCTCCTTTCAGAGACAGCTATGCGATTTATCTGAATAATTACGTTCTATCATTTTCTGCATATTGGAAAAATTAAAATCTTGGGCGAAGGATCCTGCATGTACAAAGGCCCTGAGGCAGGATGAAGCCCAGCCAGTGTGGGCTGGAGACAGGAGCGAAGGACAAGGTGGCACAGGATGAGAGAAGTAGGTGGGGACGCCATCATACAGCCACTGGAGACAACGCCCTTCCCGCACATTCCAGAGGCTCCCACACCTGCCAGTCTAGAGACTGCTCCTTCCTCAAGCACCAACAGGGCTCCTGAGTCTGCCTCCAAATCACCCAGCGCCGGCGGGGCCCAGACTCTGCTCTATCCTGAACATGACAAGCTCATTGTTCCCCTTCTCCTGCAGGCTGCTTTCCTCTCAAGAGGCAGTCCCGAGGTGACAGGTTTCTGTGGGTGGATCCCCCAAGGCAGAGCTCACAAAGACGCGACTGTCTGGGCCACTGGTCCTGGCTCAGCGGAGCAGAATCCTCCTTGATCCTCCAGCCTCCACATCAAAGCAGAGATCAAAGCTCCTGCCAGCCATTCGCACACAACGCGCAGCCCAGCCTTGAGGCAGCCGTGGCTCTCCTGGGCACATTTCGCCCTCAGAGGTGCGGAGGGAGGTAGAGGAAGGACACTAGTGGTCGCTCCTAGGCAATAGCTGCCCAGCAAGAGGAGTGCCAAGCTATAGGGTGGCATCATTTCCCGCACCCACAGCACTTTACAGTGTGCAGCACACCGCAAGGGAGACTGGGCCGGACCTGCCACGTGCACCACGGGTGAGGAAATGGAATCAGAGTGAGCCAAGGTCACACAGCTGGCCAGAGGGCCCGGACCCTCGAGATCTCTCTCTGGTGCCCTTCCCAGGCACCCAGGGAGCCCTCCACCCCAGGAGCAGCACTCTGACCAATGGAGACACCGGAGCTAGATCTCCCAACTGCGCCGCTTGGGAGCTGCAATCTTTGGGCAGACAGTGGCCTCCTGACCTTGATCTCCCAAGAGTGTCAAGTGCAGTGTCTGGCACGTGGTAAATATTCAATAAATGGTAGCTCTTCTTACCGTGACTCCCTAGAAAACACCCACCAGAGCATTGTTACTTAACAGCCCACTCACGTCCGGCAGGGAGCATAGCATGAGCTGAAACAGGAGGGCTGAGGGCAGGAGAGCACCCCGTAGGCAGGCTCAGTTGTGGTGGGTTGCCCCGAGCCTCAGGGAGGACCCTCTGGGATAGACCCCAGCCCCACCCCAGGCTCGCCCCCATGGCTGTGATGAAATGTGAGGCATTGGGAGCAGGGAGACCTGGGGTCCAGTACCCACCCTGATAGAATGTGCCATGTCACGCCACGTAAGTCACTTCCTCTCTGTGCTTTGTGTGTTCTTCATCAGCAAAATGAAGAAGAGTCTGGACTTCATGAAACTGAAGTTCCCTTCAAAACTAAGGTCCTATGATGTATTTTATACCCAAATTCCTCCTAAAATGAATAGCTAGGTAGATAGAAATGGATGGATGGATGGATGGATGGATGGGTGGATGGGTGGATGGATGGTTGGATGGGTGGATGGATGGATGGGTGGATGGGTGGGTGGTTGGGTGGATATTATCCTCTTTAAGTTACTCTTTAGTTACTATCCTTTTTTAAGGCTGATTCAAGAAGAAGAGGAGGAGGGGGAGGGAGAGAAGGAGGGGGAAGAAAAGAAGAAGAAGAAGAAGAAGAGGAGGAGGAGGAGGAGGAGGAGGAGGAATGAAAAGAGTAGGAAGGAGAAGAGGAGGAGGAGGGGAAGGGGGAGTGGAAAGAGGGAGGAAATGAAAGAAGAAAGACTATCATTTGGGACATTCAGACACCAGCTGCTAAAAGGTAAAACCCATAGGGCTTCCTTCCCCGCTGGTGTTCCAGGAATCGGGATAAGGCTCAGACACTCAAGCCTCAAAAAGGAGCACAAAGGAAGGCCTGTCTCTAGGCCCCGCTCCCCCCACCAAGGGAAAGCCCCTCCTGATTTCCCGCTGCCGAGCCCCGGGCAGTCCAGCATCTGTCTGGTGATCCGGCCTTGGGCTGTGCTTGGACTGGAATCTGTCGGAAAGCCCTCTTACTGCAACCGGGAGAAAGGTAGACCAGGATCAGGAGTCAAGAGCTTCTTATGGCTGAAAAGCCCGCTCCATTTATAGGCTGCAGTGTCACCCTAGTGAAACACCACACCATCTCAGCAAGCTAACTATTCTACGGACTAAAATGAGCAATGGAACCTCTGCAGTGTCCTGTGAACCACCAACCTGAAGAGCCAACCGCCTCGTGGGCACCTCCGTCCCCCTGAGGCACAGCGGGCACCTCAGACCCATCTGAAACTCACCTCCCGCAGCCTTCCCACCTGCGAACATGACTCTGCTATTTCTCCCGCTCACAGGACTCAAACTTCAGAATCATCCTTGACCCTTTTGTGAATCCCACTGAATAATGAGCAGGTGTGATGGTTAATTTTATGGGTCCACTTGACCCGCCACAGAGTGGCCAGATTCAGGATTCCTTCCGGGAGGGGGGCGGGGGGATCTGTGAAAGGTGCTTCCTCCCCAGAGTGAGTGGGCAGCATCCAGTCTGTTGAGGGCCTGAATAGAACAAAAGGCGGGAGAAAGGAGGAATTTGTCCCTTTTTCCTGCCTCCTTGCTTGATCTAGGACATCTCATCTCCTCTCTTCTGCCCTCAGAACTTCCCCAACCTGGACCATGTTTCATCACGGGCTTTTCTGCTTCTCCAGCAAAGAGCAGACTCCATAATCACGTGAGCCAATTCCTCACAATAAGCCTCCTTTTATTGGTTCTGTTTCCTGGAGAACCTAACACAGCAAGTCTTGCTGGTTTCATCCCTGAGTAAAAGCTAACAAGTGTCCCACATGCTGCACGCCAGGCCCTATTCTAAACACTTTCCATAATTAAGTCAGTCAGTCTTCCCACTGACTCTATGAAGTAGGTACTCTTATCCCCACTTTACAGATGAGAAAACTAAGGCACAGAGAGGTGAAGTAACCATGAAATGGCAGGACTGAGATTTGAGGGCAGGTCATGCAGCTCCAGGGCCCACATGCTTTGCAGCCACACCATACCACCTTCGGAGGACTTCCAATCGCCCCCAAGGCCATAGACCCTGGCACCACCCTCTCTCACAATCAGACTCCCCGCTGAGAGCTCTTTGAAAAGGAGGTCATGTTCAAAGCCTCCAGGCCTTCCCATGTCACTCAGAGCCAAATTGGAAACAGGCACCATGACAGACCGCATCTCCTATCTATGCCCCTCTTCCCCTCTCACCCCCTGCACCAGCCACACTGGCCTCCTTGCTCACCACACCCAGAGGTCTTCACATTAGCTGCTCCACTCCCTCTGCCTGGAACACCCTTCCTGTCACCCCCAAGGCTCATGCCATCACTTACCAATGAAGTCCTCCCAGAAACCCTATTGAAAATATCAACTGCCGCCCACTGCCCCATTCCCCCTGTCCCCTTGGCAGCACACCATCCCATCACAGCCTGTGAGCCATCTGATCTGTGGCTGATATGCCATCTAGGTCCCCACTAGATAAAGCCCTCCGTGCAGGCAGGCCCCAGGTTTGTTTTGTTCACCGCTATATCCCCTGGGGTTCGAATAGTCCCTTACAGTAGGGGCTTGATAAATAGGTACTGAATAAATGAATGAACTCACGACTAAATGAAGTTCCTCCAAGTACAGGTGCAGTCCCACAGGAGTTCTGAGGTGGTAGATGAGTCATGGGAAGATTGTGTGGTTGGAGGGGATGTCTGGGAAGGCTTTCTGGAGAAGGTGGGGTCTGAACGAGGCCAGTTGGCTTTGCTGAGAGATTTGAGCATAGCTGCACAAATGCGTGCACCACCACAATGGGGGGTCAAAGTCAAGGTGAGTGGCAAAGTCTGAGGATCTTGGCAGTACTCTTGGCTGACTGATAAAAATTCCTGTAGGTCAGCCTACAGAATGGGTTCCAGTTTAATCCTTCAGGCACACTGCAAATAACCATATATGGTAGACCTTCTTAGATGCCCATGAATAGTCAAAACCATAAATGTTGAATCTGCAAGGTCTCAGCTCTGTTGCTCTGGGCCCAGGGAGTAATTTCAATGATGATCTAGTAAGAGGAAAATGAGACTGGATGGTGTAAGGGAATTCATGATTAATGATGGGGCACATAGGGCTACAGGAGGCCAAAGTGAGAGAGGGGCCCCACAGGGACAGAGTGCTTAAGGAAGGCTCCGTGGAAAAACGTGTCCCATGACCTGCCTCATCCAATCCAGGATATCCAGAAGGATAGTCTGAATTCTGTGTCAGAATGTTTTTGGTTGCAAACAATAGAAAACCTGAGTAAAAACAGAAAACCAGAATAAAAGTGGCTTGAGCCATGAGGGGATTTATGTTAACTTAACAAGTTAAGTTAAATGAAAGGCAGAGTCAGGGTTAGTTAAGGGCTCCAGGAGACCCTATGCCCCTTTTTCCTTTCCTTCCTGCCATCCTCAGCCAATCAGCTATCAGCTTTTGTCTGAACAGTTATTGCCTCACAGTAGCAATGTGGCTGCCATAGCTCCAGGCATTACCTCCTACCACAACACTGTCCAAGGCAGGAAAGGAGCCCCCAGTGTCCATCATGGATAAATAAATTTTGATGCATTCACAAATGGAAACCCCATGGCAATTAAAAAAAATAAAAGAATTAAGTATTGCTACAATGAATAGCATGGATAATGCTGTTCAGGAAAAGAGGCCAAACAGGGAGATACTGGTAATGGGATAGCCATGTATGTGTGGGAGCAAGGGGTATATGGGAATCTGTACTGTCCTCTCACTTTTGCTGTGAACTTAAAACTGCTCTAATAGATAGATAGATAGATAGATAGATAGATAGATAGATAGATAGATAGATAGATAGGTAGGTAGACTTTTTTTGAAAGAAAATAAACACGGAAGAAAACATATTGGATGATCCCACTCATATGGAGAACAGAGCAGACAAAACTCACTTTGGTGACACAAGTCAGAATAATGGTTACCCTTGACAGGGGTTATGGGCTTGGTGGGGCATAAGGGAACCTTCTAGAATGCTGGAAATGTTTCATACTTTGATCTGAGTAGTAGTTACATGAGTACATATGCAAACATTCATCAAGACTTGTGCACCTCACAGTGCATTTGTTTATATCTCAATTATTTTAATGAAAAGGAGAGAAAAAGGGACCACTACACAGGCCTCTCTAATTGAGGAGGAAATTTTCTCAGAGGCCCCAGCAACTTTCCCCAAATGTCTTCTGGGCCAGAACTGGGTCACATGCATACCTCAGGACCCATCACCAGCCAAGGGGGGGTGGAAGCGCCATGACCGGCCAAGACCAATCATGACCAAGGCCCTGGCCCTGGAACAAAACTGGGGTTTGGTTACAGAAGGAGATGGGTGGGGGCTGTTGCGTGAGCAGCCAACAGTGTCTGCCACCCCTGCAGAAAGCCCCAGAAGTGAAAGTCAATCTAGGCAGGGGTCATAAGAGTAGAATTAGCTTCTGCTCACTGGCCACTCCCACGTGCATGTGTGGGACGAAGCATATACGTGGGCTCTGGCACTTCGAGATGGCAGCAAGTGAAGAAGGTACACAGAAATCATGAGGGAAAATGTCCAAAAATCATTGCCAGAAACCCGCTATATCAGTAGGATTCTCCAGGGAAATAGAAGAGGATAAGTGCGTGAATGAGTTTACCTAAAGGAACTGGCTCACACAGTGGTGGGTCCAGGAAGTCCAAAATCTTTTGAACAGAGGCCAAAAACTCAGGCAGGGCTTGAGGCAAATTTCTTAGGGAAACCTCAGGTTTTGCTCTTAAAGCTTCCAATTGATTGGATGAGGCCTACCCACACCATCAAGGGTGATCTCCTTTACTTACAGGCAACTGATTGCAGACATGGACCACACTACAAAATCCCTTCCCAGCAACACCTAGATTAGTGTTTGATTAAATAACTGGATAGCGGAGCCCAGCCAAGTGGACACATAACACTGACCACCGACCAGCTGATCCGACCTCATCGTGGTTCCCGGACTCTGTCTCCTGTTTCCCCAGTCCACCCCACCCCAACTCCCCATCCTCATCTGAGCTCATGTGCCCCCACAATTACCCTTCAGACAGTGGCATTTCCAGGTTCATAATCTCTAGGGGCCTCATCCTATAGGGTTCCACACTGGGATAGACATGGAATGGAACCAGAAGGTGTTTCTATCAGGAACCTGGAACAAGAGACCTGTACTTGGCCAAATCAGCCACAAAAACCTAGGGTGGGCACAGTAGGGGGTTGGGGGCCTGGGGCACCGGGGAGCAGGGTGGGGGGGGGAGCAGTTCCCCAGATCAGCTGATCTTTGTCTGGGTTCTTGGTTTTTTTTCTGCTCCATGGATTCCTTGGTATTCGCTGTCTCTCATAAACATATTTCTGTGATATATACTGTAAATCTGCTTCATTTGAAATTCACAGTTAATGACCTATTCCCTCGTATTCAGGAAACAGAGTGAGGTTCCGGCTTTTAAAGGCCAGGAGTTTACTAGCCAGAATATGACAAGGATTACAAAGTATAGGCCTGCTCTAAAAGCACTTAAGAAACAGTCTCCATCAGAAATTTCAAGAATACCTTCAAATAACATCATTTATCTGCCAAGAGGCCATGGGGCTGGGGAGCGATGGTGGGTGGGAAGCAAATGAGTATTTGATCAAATCCATATTTTCAACTCCCCGGGTGAGGGGGAGATAAATATTTACTCACACTTCTCACTCTGAGAAGGCTTGTGTGCACACTTGTGGGGGCTGGGGGGGGGGAGATGTGCAAGAGAACAAGTGTGTGCACCAAAGCCCTGTCCCCTCCATCCACCAGCCCCCACGGCGGACACAGGACAACTCTGCAGAATCTGAGTTCCATGGTCAAAGAGGTAATTTAATAGAATGAGTATCCCTGTTTTCGGGTCGGCCCACTTAACTGAAATCCAAAGCCAGCTCTGGAGTAAATTGGGCTGAGGCCAAATCGATTAGGCCCATCCGCACTTTCTCATTTTCAATAGAGTCAGGGCTTAACCAGGTTAGTTGTCGTTAAACACATTAGCCAGGTACTCTCCTCTCTCCAGCCCAATGATTTTGTGTCGGGCCTGAAGGATTGTAATTACAATCCAGCAAGACGCCAAGTGAACGGGGTGATTTACTGAGGGCTGTGGGCCGAAGGCCGGCCTCCTACCTGCCACCCGCTGATCGGAACTTTCTTCCCTAAATCTTGTCCTGATTAACGCTGGGGGGTGGGGGTGAACCCTGGGGAGAACAGGATGCGCTTCTTTCACCCGCTCTGAGGTTGTCTCCAAGCCTGGGGGTGGGGGCACAGGGGCGAGGGTCTCTTTGTTCCACGGAACCGGAACTGAGACTCAAGGGGGCTGGGCTCCTGGAACCAGCCTGAGTGCTGCTGGGCATCCAAGTCCTGCGCGTTCCCTGGGGGAGGGCATCCCTCCTCACTGTCATGCAGGCACATTCCTAGTCTTACTCTCCAGGCTTTTCCGGACCTCGGGCCTCACCAGGGCAGGCCCGGCGCTCCCGGCTCGGACCCCACTTTCTTCTCCCAGCCTTCTCTCCCCTGTGCTTTCTGGGCCCGATCTGCGCCCTTGGGCTTCCATCCTGCTCTGCGGCCCCCTCCCCTGCAGCCTGAGCACTTCACCTCCCATCTCCAAGCTCCAGGCCCCTCGTCTGCTCACTGGTTTAGAGGAAGACACTTTCTGCAAGGAGAGGAGCGGAAAGGACAGTCAACCAGTGGCACTGAGGACAGGGAGAAACCAGAACCTTCATACGTGGGTGGCTGGAATGTAAAACGGTACAGGTGCTTTAGTAACAGTTTGGCTGTTTCTTAAAAGGTTAAATATGCCTTTACCATATAACCCAGCAATTGTCACTTCCAGGTGTTTATACCCAAGAGAAATGAAAGCAGGCGTCCACACAAAGGCTTGGACATGAATGTTCATAGCAGATTTATTCATGATACCCTAAAACTGGGAGGCGCCTGGGTGGCTCAGCGGGTTGAGCAGCTGCCTTCGGTTCAGATCATGATCCCAGGGTCCTGGGATCCAGTCCCGCATCAGGCTCCCTGCTCAGTGAGGAGCCTGCTTCTCCCTCTGCCTGCCCCTCCCCCTGCTTGTGCGCTCTCGCGCTCTCTCTCTCTGATAAACAAATACGTAAATAAAATATTTATTAAAAATACCCTAAAACTGGAAACAACCCAGATGTCCATTAAAGGTGAATGGATAAACCAAGCATGGTATATCCTTACGATAGAATATTATTTAGCAAGTAAAAGGAATGCAGGGCCCACAACACGGATGATCTGTAAAACCATTAGGCCAACGGCAAGGAGAAAAGTGTAGGATTCCATGTATGTGAAATGTCCAGAAAAGGAAAATCTATAGAGACAGAAATTAGATTTGTGGTTGCCTGGGGCTCAGAATGGGAAGGAGGATTAACTGTAAGTGGGCACTAGGGATCCCACTGAGGTGGTAAAAAATGTCTTAACACTCGATTGTGGTGATGGTTGCACGACTCAGTAAATTCACTAAAAAGCACTGAATTGTATACTTAAAATGGGTATGCTTTATGGAATATAAATTATGCCTCAATAAAATTCTTTGCCAAAGAGAGAACAAGAAGTGATGGAACCTGCCACAATTTGGCATCTCCTCCAAAAGTTCCACAGAGGTCCCACGTGACCCAGCACTTCCGCCCCTCGCATCCGCACTCGGAGAAACGAAAACATTCCCTGACACAAAAGTTGTACATGAACATTCACGGCAGCAAAGGTGGAGAGAACCCACGTGTCTGCTGTGGTCAGTACTCTACAAACCAAGGCCTTCTCCCAGCTCAGTTTCACGAGAGGCCTGGCGCCTGACAGCCTGCCTGGTCCCCCCGGTTCCCGGGCTGGGCACCGCAGCCCTCTGGTCGGCAGGGAACGGGGTGGGGCCCGCCTGCACGCACCACCCCCCAACCTTTCCTCTTGGGCAGCATGATGTCATTGCCACCGTGTGGCTACTGGAACCGTGGCTCTCTCTCCCCTGGAATGCAAGCTTCATCGGGGCAGGACCGGGCCATGTCTGCTCACGGCTGGGTCCCCCTCTGCCAGACAAGGGGCCTCACAAGCTCTCAATAAATATTTATGAACGGAAGAAGAGAAGGGGATGGGGAGAGGGAGAGAGGGAGGAGCCACTAGTATTGGCCAGAACAGCCCTCCCAAGATAAATGTTATTATTACACCCTAAACCCAGAGTCTTCAAGTCCAGTGCCTGGAAGCATTTGGGGGGAAATAAGAATTTTAATTATAATAAGGAGAATGATCCACAAATTGGTACCACATTGCTCTGTTTCAGATTTCTGAAGTTTTAGCAGCTTTGGTGGTGACCAAAGTACAGAAAGTTGAACAGCTGATGGGTATGACTCTGAATCCTGCCAGGCCCCACTGGTAGACCTCTCCACACGTGCGTTCCTCCCACGACAAACCCCTGCGGCAGCTTCTGTTACTGACCCCACTTTATGGATGAGAGGACTGAGGCCCAGAGGGTTTCAGTAACTTACCGGAGGCCACACAGTGAAGTGGAAGAGCCAGGTTTGGACTCATGGAGTTCAACTCTGGAAACTGTGCCCTTAAGTCCTGCACGATGCTTCCAGAAGAGGAGGAAATGTTTAAGAAATTAATGAGTAGCATTTCTTTTCTGGCATGGTGGACTTGGGGAACCCATCATAAGAAAAGGGGCCATCCCGATGAACCGGGGCTGGTGTGGCGAGGCTAGCAACCCCCCTCGCAGACTCTGTCATTCGTTCAACTGTTTCCTGAGCACCTAACCCTCCATGTCCTCACCTGCAAAGTGAGAATAGTAACACTAGGACGTGCCTTGCAGGATAAGGCATTTGGGACACAGCCCAGCACAGAGTAGGGGCTCCGTACGTGTTTGTCATATTGCTGTCGGCATGAAGCAGGCCCTGGCGGGGCTCCGGGAACGGAAAGCTGCACAAGACGGATGGTCCCCGATGGAGCCCGCTGGCTAGCAGGAGAAACAGATCAACCATCACAGCCCGCTCGCGCTTTTGAAAATGAGAAAGTGCCTCCCTGAACAAAATATAATGTCTGGCCTCATTCACAAAATAAAATGCTCTTCAGATTAAATACACACACACACACACACACACACACACACACACACACACACGGGCGCATGTAAAACCAGTGACATCTGAATAAGGTCGATGACCCATAATAACGTTAATTGTCAGTGGGTTGTATCTATGTGAATTTCCAAGCTGTGACATGGTGCTGATGTTTGGCATGATGTTACCTTGGGGGAAACTGGGTGAGAGTCACGTGGGTTCCTTCTCCATTATTTCCTAAAACTGTGTCTAAGTCTATAATTATCTCAAAATTAAAACTTTTTAAAAAAAATCTCTTGGATCTTTCAAGAGCAGTGGATCCGTCATGCATGCACTAGATAGGACTGTTTTTTTAAAAGATTTTATTTATTCATTTGACACAGAGAGAGAGATCACAAGTAGGCAGAGAGGCAGGCAGAGAGAGGAGGGAAGCAGACTCTCTGCTGAGCAGAGCGCCCGATTGGGGCTCGATCCCAACACCCTGAAATCATAACCCCAAGCCAAAGGCAGACGCTTAACCAACTGAGCCACCCAGGCGCCCCTGGATAGGACTTTTAATGCCACTAATACATGCATAAAAACGGAGTCTGTATGAGATGATGGAGAGGTTAACTAAACTTAAGGCGGTAATCACATGGCAATGTGCGTGTAAGTCATGATGCTGTACGCCTTGAACTTCCGTGGTACTGTATGCCAGTTCTAGGTCGGTAACACTGAAAGGGGAAAAGGGTTCTGTCATGCACATCTGTTTGCCTAGAAATAATAGTAATGATAGTACCATTATTAGATGCCAGTAGTGCTTTCTATGCATTACCTCCAGGCTTCACAAGATGGTATTTTTAAACTCTAAATTCAGCTGAGAGCTAACGTGTTCTGAACATAGGGGTCTGGCTTTGTGTCTGCCAGGAAGTTGTTGCCCAGTGAACACTGCAGCCGAGAGCGGTGGAGAACATCACGTGCCCCTTCCTCCCCTCTGCACCCTCTGCACCCACACCTTCCAAAACCATAAAGAAAGGGACATGGCTGGGGTTGACTAGGAGGACAAAGAGGCTGGTGGGGCCGGTGATGTCTTTAAAGATAACGGCGAATTCTGGAAAGTCGTAAAAAGTCAAAAGTCTCTAACAGGGAGAAACAAGATTTTCGGGAGGGTGGCCAAACAGCCAAGCAAAGGTGTGGCTTTTCATTCCGTTCAGTGGTGCCAGCTGCCAAAAGCCAGCGAGGCTCCATGGCCGAAACGGTAATCTTTCTCTCTCCTTTTAGGACAGCGAAGTTATTTGTCACTTGCTTCATGAAAGCAACTTCTAGGGCAAATCACTGGCATGACGTAAGACCTCCCCCCACCACCACTACCCCGCCCCCGCCGGAGATGCACACTGCCTTCTCCAAGTGTTCCATCTGAATCGGGATTCAAAACAACACCTAAACATCCAGAAGAGAATCGGTCCTCTCCAGCCTGGGATATCCTGGCCGAATCTGGAAAGGGAATTTAGACCTTTGGGAAATATTTAGAAATGTTAGGAATAAGATTTAAAAATATTTAGAAAATATAGCCCCACTTGGGCCCCCAATTTTTATTTTAGAAAAGAAAGACTTTTTCTGTGTCACTTCTTTCCTTTGGTAATTGTGCAGGAAGAAGGTGATGGCATGTCACTCATATCTGTGGGGGGCCAGGGGCTCCCAGTAACACCATACAAACTGAGCATAAGGAGGGAGCTCATTCCCAGGAGCCGAGTCATCTGCAGGGACATGGATCTGGACCCACCACAGCATTCCAGTATCTTCCTTACTGGGCAGTTCTTGGGAAGATTTCTTTCACCCAGCCTGTGACATGGAAGCCGCATAAAGATGAGTCATTTTTATGAACCACAGTAGAGCGTCTATTGAAGGAAAGTGCCATGCGTGGAAAGGTCTGGATGGAAACATTATAAATTTTTAAGCACAAGTGAAATCAACCCACAATCTCTTGGTGTAAAATACGGTTGGCTGCCCATCCCTCCCTCTGCAAGCCAAGCTCACTGGCAAAAGGAAGCAGGACCTCAGGCCCTCACCGCATTTCCGGAAGGCGGTAGAATACGCCATCTAATGAGAATGTGACATGAGGAAGATATATGAACACCTACTTAAGCCAAAGAGCCAATTCCACTGATTCTCCATCTCTGCCTTCCTAAGAACAACAGTAATTGTTTTCGTCCCTCACCTCTGATGAGGAAGGCGGAGGAGCCTGGTGACTCAGCACAATGGTCAGGAGGGCATGCTCTGGCCTCGGACCACCCTGGACAAGTGACCTGTGCCTCAGTTTCCTCACATGTAACCCACAGACGATAATAAATATACCTCGCTGCCGGGGCAGTTGTGAGGATTTAATGCAGTTACCCAGGTTCGGGTTCCGAGCAGTGGTGCTTGGCACACGCCAAAGAGTCCACACAGGATTCATCTGTGGTATTTTCACCCAGGCCAGGCACCATGCTGAGTCTCGCCTTCCCTGTTTCATTAAACCCTCACAACGCCACATGAGGTAGGGTTTCTTTCCTGTGCTCCAGGGGAGGGAACCAAGGGCCCCTGAGGTGAAGTGTGGCTCTGGCCACAGTTACACAGCCTCGAAGCCAGGTAGGCCCCCGAGGGCCACCCCCTGTGTGAACGATGCATGCCAACCATCATGCCCCCACCACAGGCGAAGACCTTCCCACAGCGCCCTTCCATGTTGCCATCCGTTCCCTTCCACACACGGTTTCATTTATCTTCGCACGAAAGCAGCTCTATTGGCAGCAGCTTCCAGGCCAGGGCCTTCCATCCGTGAGGGGGTCTTTGGATGGGCCTGAGCCACAGCCCGGTCCCCAGGCCAGCCGCCCTCCCACCAGCCCCCTGCCTCCCGCTCGGGCCCGAGGGTCTGCCTCTCTCCCTGCGCCTCTTCTCTCCATAACCCAGCTACTGATTACTGCCCCGCAAACACGCCGCCATCATTTCAGAACTAACCAGCAAATGAAAAGCCATCGCTCTCAATCAGCCTCTCTGGGCCTCTGAGCCACGGGGGCCGGCGGCCTCCCTCACCTGTCAGCCTCACTTACGGAGCCAGAGCAGGAATGGAACCACTCACCCTCTGCCGACCACGCTGTCGGAGATGGGTTGCGTGGAGACCAGGGAGGGGGGAAGGTGTGTGAGTGTGTGTGCATGAGAGAGACTGAGGGGAGGGAGTGTGTGTGAGCGTAGAAGAGTGAATGTGAGTATGTGTGAGTGTAAACTTGTGTATGGGTGTGTGACTGCGTGTGAGCGAATGTGGGTCTTAGATATGTGTGTGGGAGTGTGTAATATGAATGGATGTGTGTGAGTGTGCATGTGTGAGACATCGCGGGGTGTGTGTGAGTGAACGTGAGCACACGGGAGTGTGTGAGAGCATTGTGAGGACACGTGAGTGTGAATCTGTGTTTCCCAAGGCCTCCTGGTGCTGTGCTCAGAGGAATTTGAGATGAGGGATGTGGTGGGGCTCTTGCTACTACTTATTGCGACTGGAAGGGTCCAGGACCCCCGGGAGACCCCAAAGCTGAGAGTATCCGCTTTCCCTCCCAAGCAGGCAGAGGAGGGGGAAGTGGTCCATTGGCTTCCTTCAGCAAATGGGGAAACTGAGCAAAGGATGTGGGCTGACATTCTGGCCTCCTTCCACACTCAGCGCTCTTGAGCACCCCACACACAGCCCCCAAGCCACCACTGTCTGGGCCCCGGGGCAGCCCAGCGATGCCGCCCCGGAGTCAGTCCCTCCAGGCTCACCAGGACTCGGTTGGTCCTTCGTAATAGCACCAGCGGACAGGGCACCAACTGGATGCCTCAGGACAGCCCTCTAAGTCTGGGGGGGCGGGTGGCAGATGAGCACCCCCATTTTACAGATGAAGGAACTGAAGGGATTAAGTCACTGAGCTTTTACACACGTCTGTGATTGTTTTCTTTGTATTTTTTTTTATTTATTTGACAGAGAAAGAGAGATCACAAGTAGGCAGAGAGGCAGGCAGAGAGAGGAGGAAGCAGGCTCCCCACTGAGCAGGGAGCCCGATGCGGGGCTTGATCCCAGGACCCTGAGATCATGACCTGAGCCAAAGGCAGAGGCTTTAACCCACTGAGCCACCCAGGTGCCCTGTGATTGTTTTCTTAAGATGAAACTGCAGACGGCATGCCGGAACCAGGCTGAAGGCCTCTAACACCTCCGAGCAGTGGCCCTCCAGGAATGCAGTGCCAGCGCTTGCTCCTAGGGGCCGCTTTCCCTCCTCATTTGAAAAGTCCCAGGCCCATCATCCCGAGGACCCAGCCTGTAATGCCAAAGGCCGTCCCTTCCCCAGGTCTGCCTCGGGGCTCACGGATCCCAAGAGACGTCCTGGTACTCACACCCAAGGGTCCCAGGGCCTCAGGTAGCGGATCCCCCCCCCCCACAGCTATACCCCGGCCTGTGTCCACAGGTGCTTATGTGATAAATTTGTTCTTTTGGTCTGTTCAACAGGTTAAGTGTTTGGGCTCTTCCCAGGGTGCTTCAAACCTGGATAAGAGAGCCAAAGAGAAACATGAGTAAGCAGATACACCAAACACCCTCGAGATGGGCGGGTGGGCGGGGCACGTGGAGGACTGGGATGGGCAGGGCTTTGATCAGCCAAGAGGGGGTTCTCCAGGTGGGAGGGGGCTGCTAGTTCCATCCAGTTCCACTTTACAAAATACCTCATCAAACTGGAAAACTAAGCAAGATGCTCAGCACCTCCCGGAGAGCCCTTCGAGCTGGAGCAGATCTGCAAAGCATTTTCCAAACTCATCAGCCCCGTAAAAGTCCAATTTTGCTTGCAAAATTTCCCCGGGCCCTGTTTCCTAAAATTGTTCCCCCCTCTCATTCCATCCATTCCCCCAGGATCTCCCCAACCTCTTCCCACATCACCTGGCAGAAAGAAGGCTCAAGCATTAGCTGTCTACAGCAAAGAACTTGAACTTGTGTTTGGACTCATGTGAGAAGGAACGAACAGGGAACCACCTTGGTTTAGCAGATGTCCTTGCCCTGCACACTCCCCCCCCCACCCCCCAATGACCATTGATTTTCATTAGCCAGCTTCTGTTTTCTCTCAGACCCCATACCTGAGGCCGTTTTCCCATCCACAGCCCAGTGCCAGGACATGCTCTGCCTGGCTCTGGACCCCACCTACGTCCTGGCCCCCCGGAGCAAACACAGAGCCAACAGCCGCCCAAAGCAGCCGCCTTGATTTACAGTCAGGCGTAAGCCCTGCAAATTCTATTTTATTTCCCCAGAAACACATGAAAAACTTGGCTCTTTCATTTGCTGACACAAATCTTTTTCTTTCTGTTTTTCCTTTTTCCCATTATTCCTCCCTCCCCAGTGCTCTCCCTCACCTCCCACCTCTACCCCCATCCCTAGTACATAAAACGAAAAGTTGCAGTTAAATGAGGAAGCGGGGAGATTGGACAAACTGACTCATCTAGAAAATCATTTTCCTTCTGAATCTGCGTCTTCTTAGGAGCACACATCTGTTATCATGTGTCAAGGGCAGGAGGAAGCCTTCCCTGGCCCCTGACTGGTCTTTGCTAGGGACCCAGAGGGACCTCCCGGTGCAAGGTTTGGAGGGGTTCAAGAACCCTTAGCCCCTGCACCCACCATCCTGAGGGGCTGGAACCATACGACGGGTCTCCTTTAACCAGCTTGTCCCGTGAATTCTCTCCCTTCTCCCCACTTCCTCCTTGACCCATTCTCCCAAAATCTCACCAGACCAAGTCAGACGTATTTGGTCTCCCTGAGCGTCTCCCCTCTGTTCACACAGACCTGCTGAGGACAATCCCACCATCATCCAGGGCACAGAAATGAAGCCTTCCGCTTCTCCTGCAAAGTGTTTACCCTCTAACCAAGTTGGGTGTTGGAGTTTGTGGGGCAGCAAGGAGGCGAGGAGGCATTTGGTGCCCTCGTATTGCTTTTGAGTCTGGAGACAGGGTCACCAACAGACCTGAGGGGTGTAGAAACCTAGTTGGGACATTTCACATGGAGGAGGAACTCAGCCCCTTGACGAGGGCTGTGTCAGCTGGCGGGTCTGTGATCTGTGACAGCACTGTTCAAAGGCTGCAGGGGCGACAAGGTGGAGTAACACCTGGTGAGAATCTGAAGTGCCCCCCACCCCGCTCCAGCAGCCTCCGCAGGTCTGCAGGGGAGATGAGCCATCTACTCAGAGTTCTGAGGGTTGGATGATGGTAGTAATAATATCCAGGCTTTCTCGGGGGCACTTTTCTTCCTGAAAGCCCTGAACGTTTTCACGTTTCAAGGCCATCTTGTTTGCCCGAAACAGTTCTATAAAGGTAGAAATTGAGAGGAATTGCATCATTGAGTTTTATAACAAAGTCGAGGCCCAGAGAGGTTAAGCCATTCATCCAAGGTCACACAGGCTGGTAAACAAACAAACCCAAACTGGCAAATTCTTAAAAGTTAAACGTATACCTTAACATGCAACCCAGCCATTCCACTCCTAGGTACTCACCCAAGAAAAACGAAAACATAAAGAATTGAACCTAATTTTTTAAAGCAACTTTATTCATAAGAGTCGAAAACCAGAAACAACTCAAATGTCCATCAACAGGTGAATGGATAAACAAATTGTGGTCTATCCCTACAATGGAATACTACTTAGCAATAAAAACAAACTATTGATAAATGAACAATGTGGATGAATCTCAAAATCCTGATATACCAAGTGAAAGAAGCCAGACACAGAAAGAAAAAAATGAGTACACAGTACAGATTTCATTTATACAAAGTTCTAGAAAATGCAAACTAATCAACAGTGATAAAAAGCAACTCAGATGTGGTCCAGGGACAAGAAGGATGGATTACAAAGGTCATGCAGAAACTTTTATAGGTGGTGTATATGCTCAGAATCTCAGTGGTGGGGATAGGTTAACGGAGGTATTCCTATGGTAAAATTCATCAAACTGTACGCTTTAAATATGTGTAGTTTATCATCTGCCAATTTCACCTCAATAAAGCTGTAAAAAAATTTAAATGTACAAAGGAGAAGGGGAGACAAGCCAAAGGGGAAATTCAAGAAGGACCATAAGGTGCTAGAAATGAAGTTAGTGTGCAGAACATACAATCTGAAGCATGACTCACACTTATTTCTAAGTGTTAGTTTTCTAGCAGTGAGAGGGAAAAAAGGGAAAAATGATTTTAACACAATCGGATCACGTCCAGGAAGCTGGAAATGAATCCGTTGTTTGGGAAAAGAGCAACAGACTCCCAGTCCTGAGCGCGTGAGGCTGCGGGTCTCAACAACTTCTCGGGCGCCCCATGATCCGTGAGACCCCTCAAAGTCGTGTGTGCTTTGGTGAGTGTTTACCAGACGACTCTGCGGGTGGGAAGACCTGATTTGTGGTGCCTGCCGATTTCTGTGGCATAAACCCTCCCACCGCAGCCAACAACGAGCTACCCAAGTGACCTCGTGGAGCACGGACTCAGGAAGACCCACGCCTTCGCGGCGCTGTCCCCACACGGCCACAATAGTTGTCAATCACCTCAAAAGCAGAGGAATTAGCAGCCTGTAGGAAAATAATTAGGAAGTGGTGAGTTTTGAATACATATTGTCCTTGCTTTTAATATAATTTCATTGTAAGCTTCTATAATTTAATTTTTAATGATGGCCTGCCCATAAAATTCCTCAAGATTTAACTATTGGATTTCACGATCCGGTACTGGCCAGCTCCAGCACACTCCTGGGCAGAAGCTAAGGGGGTGTGACTGAAACCAAAGTCCCCACGTGTCCCAAGGTCCTGTGGTTGGATGTGGTGACCAGAGGGAGGAGGCAGGAGACGGGGACGGGAGCCACCTGTCGGTCACAGATGCAGGCAGCAATGCAGGCCGTGGTAAGGCAGGGGTCCCCACCTTTGCAGAAACAGGGAGCTAGGCAGTGACTCCCTGGAGGCCTCAGGGAGGGACAGGCCAGCCCCTGTGAGCACGAAGTGCTTCCAGCTGACACGGTCCCTCAGAAGTGCCCTCATTCCCTGAGAGGCTGGCCAGACTCATAGAAGTCAGGGCTAGAAGCCCGATGGGTCCCTCATGCCTGTCTGGCGTCTTTGGCAGCTCTTTGCTTAAAGACTCCCACCATCGGAAGACTCACCAGCTCTCTCCGTCATCCACCGCGGGCTTGCTGAGTGCGCACTCCGTGCCAGCCGCTGGGGTCGGCCCTGGCCAGACGGCACTGATCAGGACAGCAGTGAGCCCTGGGGTCCGGAAGTCTGCTCCTCCTGCTACAAAATGACACTGGGCCCTCTCTCAGCGCTGCATCGTCCTAGCTGCATGATCTTGAGAACCGCTCACCCTCTGAGCCTCAGTTTCCCCACCAGTAGAATGGGACTGATTAGTCCTCTGCGAGATAATGTTTAAAATCATCTGGTACAGGGCCTGCCTGGCTCCTAGCAAGTGCTCGGGTGAGCTTGGTGCTGACCTCTGAAGACGCACAGAGAAAGTCCGATTCCTTCTGCACCAGAGATTCCTTCCCCAAAATGGAAGCAGCCCTCTTTATAATAATAGTAATAGTAGTAATAGTAATAATAATAGTAATAGTAATAATAACACCACAGGTCAAATTTTGCGCCTCAGAGACTATTTTGAGGGTACTATCACTGTGCAAATTACAAAATGGAAGCCCAGAGAGGTAGAGTCATTCCTCGAAGTCACACAGCCAGGAAGCCATGGCACTGGAACTTGAGCAGAAGCATCTTTAAGCCCAGCACCCCTGCCTCCCGAGGTGGTTCCAGCTCTCATGCCACCCTGGCCTCCCCGCACTTCCCACAGCCCTCCCCAGAGCTGGACTCACTGCTCCACACAAGGTCCCGCCCCCACAGGGCAGAAGGAGAGGGGCTGGTGGTCCTTCCCTCTCACTACATCACCCCACCAGCTGTTCCCAACCCCTGGGCCCCCAAAACACTGTCTCCCCACTCTCCGCCCTCTTGGGCTCGCTCGGGTCCAAGACAAACCATGTCCTAGTAAGGTTACTAAATGTCTTTTCTTGGAAGATACTGAGACTATGTCACTTCCCTTTTCTTAACTGTCCTTCCTTCTCCTATCCTCAACTGGCAAAATAAAACTTTGGCCACCCCAAGGGGTCCCGGGATTGAGAGAAGTCGACTTTACCAATCTGTGGAAGCCCAAGGGCCAGGAGACTAGGCTGTCTCCCCTCCCCGTTTGGCAGGACCCTCCCTGCAGGCCCCTGGAGTCTCTCAGCGCAGCCGCAGGGGGATGACCTCATGGAACACACCTGCCTCTCCTGTGTCAGCTTCAGGTGGCTCTCCCAAGAGTTCCAGAAAAAAAAAAAAACCCTCACCACCAGCCACGCCCTGGTCCACTTGCAAAAATAAGCTGGTGTCTTTACTGACTTGCCAGAAAAACCCTTGCTCCTCAGGTGACTCTAAGGGCAGGGGTGACAGGCTGGCCGGGAGGACCCCCTGCTTCTGGGAGCAGAAACAAGGCTTCAGGCCTAGAAGGCAGGATGGGGGCGGCCCTGAGAGTGTGGCCTGGGAGCCTCCATGCCCCAGTGCTCAGGGCAAGAGGCAGGAGGAGGGACAAAAGGGAGGGCTGTGGCCAGAACCCAGGCGGGACTGGGTGCAGGGGTGAGGGAGCAACACTGAGGGTCTGTGGAGATGGCAGACAAAATCCAGACAGGGGCCGCCTCGTCTCTCCTGGCTCGAGGCTCTGGCTGAATCGCCCTCCCTCTCACACCCTTACACATGCACACTGACACACACTCACACACTTTATTACACACTCCTACTCACATTCCTCACACTCATACTCACACTCATCCACTAACTAACCCACACTCCCTCCCATCCACTCGTACAAACGTGCGCGGGCACACACACACACACATACACACACATACACTCACATCCCACTCCACAAGTGGTCCCTGGGAGCGATGATCTTTTGACCACGGGGTCAGCGGCCCCAGCACACCCCCGGGGGCCAGATCCCGTGTCCAGCCCCACGCGGCCACGCCGGCCAGGCCTCAGTCCACCCCATCCCAGTCTAATCTGGATTGGGGAACTGGCCTCCCTGTGACTCAGACTCAGACCCTGCTTGGGTAACACGAAACTGGAGGACGATTTGATCCTTGTAATCATTCGCCAGTGTCTGGCCTGGCCGGGGAACAAAGGAAAGTTAACAGGGAACAGAGCTGTGGCCGGCCTGCCAGCACCCCTGACATCCCGCGTGTCCATAGCCCGGCCTCCGTGCTGCGGAGGGCAGTGAGCAAATGTGAGTGAAGGGCGGCTCCTTCGTGTGTATGGAGACCTGCGGTGGCCGTGGCCGGGGGTGCGCCAATCCCTCTTTTTTTTTTTAGCTCTTAATGCAACAGCAACACAGAGCCCATGCTGGCATCCGCAGGCTGGTCAAAACCGGAGACTAGTTAGGCCCTTGGAGAAACACCAGCGACATGGCCTGCCCTCTGTGGAAGGAGAAACCCGCTGCCCATTCTCACTCACTTCAGGGCACAGGGGCCTGTCTCCTTCTTGCTGCAGCCCAGCACCTCACGGAAGAACCGAGTCACCCCAGAACTCAGCTATGTCATTGGATCCCAGAGCAGCACCAAGAGTACCCATTTTGCAGATGAGAAAACTGAGTCTCAGTGAGGTCAGATGACTTGTCCAGTGATCGGCCTCGGAATGGTAGAGCCCAGAGTCAAACCTAGGCGCACTGACTCCCAAAGTTTAGCTGATGAATGAAACAGTACATGCTCAGTGTTGGTGGGATGAATTTTTAAATTTCTCTGGGTGATTATGATGAATAGCTAGGTCTGAGTATATCCATCCCAGATGGCAAATGTTTCCACCTGAAACCCCAGTGGACTTGCCCCCAAAGTCTGCCCCCTTCTTGATTCCTGATAAAACAGCCGTCCTGTGTGGAAAGCTTACTCTGGGCCAGGCACTAGGCACTGTTCCAGACACTTTACACAGATGAATTCACTGAATCCTCCCTTGCAGCCCATTAGACAGAGGAGGAAACTGAGGCACAGAGCAAAGAGGTAGCATAGCCATAAGAGGCAGGGTTAGGATTTCGAGTCAGGCAAGGTTTGTCCCTCCCCCCGGGCAGCAGCCCTTAGTGCTGTACCCCCAGCCTCACCCCGCCCCACCCCT
>LNAC01000030.1:8704233-8718527 GCA_002007465.1 Ailurus styani
CCCTCTTCCCCCTCCCCACCTCCCCCCCTCCCGGAGCAAAGCAGCATGGTCCAGCAGTGTGATTTTTATCTTGACAGGTGGCCCTTTCACAATGGCTATTTCCCCTCCAGAGCCCAAAGTGGAAATTAGAAGGGGAGAAAAAGAAATAGGGCGACAGCAGGGCCTGATGGATGTGCCCAGCTGGATCGCACCTTGAAACCAAAACTCCATTCTCCTTTGTCTGTACAAACAATGTGTGTGACAGCTAGGCAGGAAGCACGGGCCATTTGCTCCACCCTGGCAGGAGAGCTTGGCCCACCCCCGGCCTAGCAGGTTCCCTCTGGCCCAGGAAGCGAGCAGGGGACAGAGTCGGGGCAAGGGGCACCGAGGTCCCAACGGCTAAATCACGGAGGAGGCGGGGTGCTGGGCGGCTCCCCTGGGGAGGGCTCCAAGGCCCACAGAGAAGCCTGTTAGATCACCACATCCCTCTCACCTGTAAACGACCCTGAAAGATTATCAAGAGAAACATTTCCTAGGTGGCTTTCAATGTCCTGAGAAATCCAGGTTGCCACACCCCGAAAAGGGCCCAAGCCTCTCGGTCGTAGGTTCCCCTACACGGGATGCCTGTCTAGGGGAAAGAGAGGTGAGGGCAAGTCTGCAAGGAATGAGCCAGATGCACGCACACACACACAAAGTGTGACACCAGGCAGCTTGTCTTGCCCCAAAGCTCAGCAGGTGTGTGTTCGACGAGTCGGCAGGAGGACGATACTAACATCAGGAGGAAGCTAACATTCATCCACCGTTTACTATTGGCCAGGCACATACATGTCATCGCCCCCACAAGCTGATGATAGACGTACTGCATAAAAACCCCTATTTTACAGAATGAGAAACTGAGGCCCAGAGTGGTTAAGTAACGTGTCCGAGATCACACAGCTGGTAAGCGATGGAACAAGGCTTTGAGCCCCATAGTCCAGCTGTGGAAGATGAGTGCCAGCAAGCTTGGGGATCCGGAGGCCTGAGGTAGGGACGAGTCAGGGGGCGTCGAAGACGTTTGCATAGAGCTGGGGGGATCTGGGGGAGAGGGGACAATGGCCCTGCCTCTGCAGGAGCACTGAGTACCCAGTCTCTCTGCTGACACAGCTCCTCTAACTGGGCCGGTCACTCCATCTGGGCAAAGCCAGCCCTCGGGGGTGTGGAGGTAAGGGGGCGGTGGGATGAAGCAGCAGGAAAAGGGCCTGAGGCGAGCAGGCCAGGGGGGCGGTGAGGCTGAGATTCCCTCCGGCCCCCCACCCCGACTGGAAGTGTGGACAGCGGGAACACGGGGCATGGGTGTCAGCTGCCCCCGGGGTCAGGAGGGACTCACACGTCCTCCCTCGAGCCAACAAAGCACCACTCTTCCCGAGCCACCAGCGGGGGCACCTTTGGGCGTGCGGGGCCACCCGGCGTCCTCCAGCGCCTCCACCGGTCACCTGTGGCTCCGCGAAGTCAGCCGTAAATCCTCACCCGCACGTCCGAGGTGTCAGCTCGCCCCTGGGAAACGCTGCTGGATTTACGAGCTCCAGAGTCCGGAGTCACTGGCGAGGGAAGAAAGGGATAGTGTTGCCCATCGGGGACCGCGTGCTCAGGAGCCATAAACCACGCCGGTGACAGCTACGCGGCGGGTCGAAGGCCCTGGCGGGTCATTTGCGCTCTGCTTAATGGTCACAGTGATGAGGCAGTGGCTGTGGGAGAGCCCCAGGTGGGCCACTACTGGAGCTTTAAATCTGCCACAGGAGGGAAGGAAGGAGCTGCCTCTTTTCCTCTTCTTTTTGGGGTGCCTGATCCCAGCCTTCTCGCGTCTCTCTCTCGTTCCTTCTCATGTGTTCTACCTCAGTCCGCAAGATGAACACAGTGCTCCCGACCCACACAGTGCATTCTAACTTGGGGACACAGGGAAGTGACAGCCGCCGCATTTCCCAATCTTTTTTTCTTCATTGTCTTTGGAACAATAGTTTGCTGTGTTCCAAAGCACACAGGCTCCTCTCCGATGAGGCAAAGCGTAAGGAATGAAGGGGCCTGGGGAGGACCGCCAAGGCAGCCACAGGGAGCACGCCGTGGCCAGGGCGTGGAGGCCACCGCCAGGAAGCTGGGGTCCTTCCTATCTCCGCCGGCCCGACCAGCCACAGTGTGGTTGGAGCCACAACCCTGGACTCGTCTCCCGCTGGACCCCAACCTCAAGCCCATTAAATGGCCGCTGAAAGCAAGAGCTAGACCAGTCCTCTCGCCTTGTGCTGTGGCAAAAAGTATTGCATGCGGTCGTAACCAGGCAGTAATCTCATATTACCAAAGGCAAATGGTCTTACTTGATCTAAGACTGTGTGTGGTGTGTGTATTTCAGAGACAGGAGTAAGGGTAAATGGGAGTATTCGATGAACTATCCATTGGCACAAGGAAAGAAAGATCAAGCATCTCTTGGCAGGCTGTGAATGCCCTTTAATTAAGTAATAAATTTGGAACCAGGAAAATGAGCCTCAGTAAAGAAACACTTTACTGGGTTTAATTACCCATTCATCTGTCTGCCTCCGCCAGGACGCTCCGCACCACGTTGCCAAGACACACCAGCACATGGGCACCGGGGATAGAGGTGGCCCAAGCACACATTCTGGTCTGGTTCCAGCTCTTTCCATGTCGAGAGAAGGAAACAGAGGCCAAGAGAGACAGAGGCAGGGAGACAGCGACGGTGCAGAGGAACTGCTGTAATTCCACCGAAGGGCTCTGGTGACTAACCCACCAGCCACGGCCAGAGCAGTTTGGTGCCAGGTACCCAGTGGAATTGACTTGGAAGGCACTGCTGCAGATTTTCCCAACAGAAGGCCAAAAGAGAGAGGTAGTGGGTGCTTGAAACGCTGCTCTTCACCATCTTGAGCCCTGCGTTGCTATCGAGGAGCAAAACAGGCAGTACTGACCTCAAGGGCAACTCAGACACCGAGCCACGGTGGTGAGCAGAACTGCGAACGGCGCACCATCTGCCCTTTCACCACAGGGGCAGAGCCAGGGGGAGACGGAGGCAGGGTTCCCGGGGGGAGTAGTAAGGGGGCAGCCTGGAAACCAGGAGTCGAAGGCCTCCGGAGGCTTTCTCTGTGTCCTGGCTGACCTGGGCTCCGAGCCTAATGCAGAGCATGGAGCTCTGGGTCGGCTCCATGGGAGTCACTCACGAGCCCCTCCAAAGACCTGAGGGGCCACGCTGAAGGAATCTCTGGAAGGCCAGAAAGACCCTGACCAATGTGACACTGAGGCCCAGCGGCTCACTGCATGATAGGCTTCTCGGAATCTGGTTTGGGCTCTGGAGCATTTCTAGAATCCAAGAGAAGATCCAAGTGAGGAAGATCTGGGGCACCAGAAAGTGTCTTTTGTGTCACTAAGGTGGCCCAGGAGGGATGGAGGGGTACTTCTCACATCCATTCGACATCCCAAACCTCAATCACTTGTTTACAGAACTTTCTTTCTAGGTGGAGGAATATAGATTTCTGGAGGAATATGTATTATGGAGGAATATGTATTTCTCTCTATATGGGGACATGCTTATGGGATGAACCAAGTCTTTCCCTCTTTGGCCTCTGATCCCTAATAAATAGCCCCCGCTCACCAGACAGCCACGTGATGTGTCCAGAGTAAATGAACCTAAAACAGCAGAGGAGATTGCCTTCAAAATATTCTCGACTTTGAAAAGTGAAGGCAAAGAAAGCATTTGGCAGAAGACATTTCCGGTTTGGCCAAATCCGGGGCTTTGGAAAAATATCTTGAGACGTTTCACCAAACTGAGAACGAAGCCAGCAGGGCCCGGCTCTGGCCATCACAGGTTATTTGCAGCTTGCTTCTTTCCAAAGCAATTTTCTTCTACCTGCGAGCTAAGCTCTTCTGACCCAGCCTGATTGCCGCAGCTGTTACGTGCTACTCCTCGCCTTCACGATCTGACAGGCGTTTGGAGACAACTCTGGCAGGTGGCAGGAATGCAAGGGCCTCAGCTCCAGTCTGAGCCCCCAAGGACCCTAGCCGCCTCTCGGCATGTTCCAGAAGCTTCCAGAACAGTGCCAGGGGGCGGCACGCACACAGGATGCAGCAAGTCAGACCTCTCCCGGGCGGGGCCCAGCCAGGCATCAAAGTCCTGCCCGTGAGAAGGTATTACCATGTGGCACCCATGCTCTGATGGGCTCAGGACAGATGGTGGGAGTGCAGGACAGGGTAAGACGGAGCCAGGGTCTCTGAGGGAAGTCTCGGCACACAGGCCAAGTTGAGAAGGTGTGTGGCTTGGTGATTGAGCACTTAATCCCACCACCCACTTCCGGGGCTCTCGTGTGCATTAAATGGGCTCCCGCGTGGGAAGCTCTGTCTGTGGGCATGGCGTGAGTCTTTGGGCCCTTCTTATACCCTCTGTCTTTTTTAAGTTTCGTGATCTCCCTCCCCCTTTTAGTCCACCCTCTGTGAGCCCTGCTCCGGGTCGCTGCCCTCCCATGTCTCGCTCCTCCACAGACGCACCCCTCCACTAGACAGCCCCGCAGCTCCCAGCCACTCCAGGCCCTCAGCTTCTGGTTCCCCCTTCGCCACACAAGCTGGAGGCCACCTGTTGGGGACAAGTTCTCCAGACCCTTCCAAGAGGTCAATTCACCAGGTAAACAAATCCCCGGAGAATGTGTCCTCTGAACCTGCCTTCCCCACCAGGTCACGTGGTCTGAAGCACCCTGTTATCCACCTTCGATTGGGAAGGAGAGGGGAGGATTTTAGGCCATGAAAGGGTCCAATTATCAATACCTGAAGCCACACAGGCAATGCCTCTACTCTGCTGTCAGCACCTCCTGCAGAAAATGGGGGAGGGGAGGCTGGGATTTGGAGACCTTCAGAGCAAGTGTTTCTTCAAGAGCGTCCACTCACACTTTCCTTATTATTTCTAATTTGTACACCTGTCAACACTTCCCAAGACAACAAACAAAATACCAAGGAATAAAAGAGCAATGTGCTCGCTGGCATTTACTTCCAAACGCCCTTGTAAAATTCTCTGTTCACCAAAACTGACCTTTTCCAGTTGCCAGAGTCAGTCTCTGGATGGGGATTTTGAGCCCACTCCTGGACCAGGCTAAGCTATTCCTCCCCAGGTCCACGTTAAAGGTTAAGACCCGGAAGAGGGTCTAACAAATGATCCTGACCCTCGGAGCTGGTTTTGGTCTGATTTCCTTCCCGCCTCCCGAGGATGGCAAGTTGCAGGTACATCTGTTCTGAATATCGGCCTCTTGCCTTTGATCCCCTGCCCCGTGTCTCTCAGATGTGCTGTCAGAACCACGGCCTGGGACCGCCACGCATCAGACAGGCCCCTGGCTCCCCTTGGTAAGACCTCAATTCAACTTAATGGACTACACAGGGAACAATTCCTATATGATTAATTAATTAGGGCCCTACTAGGAAGGATAATAATATAGTAACTTAAACAAGACTGCAAGGCCTAGCTGCCAGTTTATAAAAAGAATACCAAGAATAGCACGATTAAAAAGACATTCAAGAAAAGGGAGTGTGAGGAGTGGACCCAGGTCAGACCAATGCCAGGCTTAGTTCAGGAGGGTCCAAACCCAGGGTCCAACTTTCAGCCCGAGAGTTGCCTGCCTCCTCTGAGCTGTTTCCTCCCTCAGATAAATGGAAGGATTGAGGAATATTTGTTGGGGCTATTGTAGAAATCCAATAGGTGAATACATGAAAATTACCCAGGATAAAACAAGCTTCAAATGCGTGGAAAATATTGCTCAAGGAATTCCAGCACAGTAGCTCATCCTGAGGATGGAAATAAATGGAAAGAGGTCTGGAAAGCATGGTCCCTTCTGTTTTATCAGCAAGCATCTTCTTTGTCGTCGCACATGGCATGTGCACACTGACCTCAAGTCCTTAGAAAGTAAGTGGAGGAAAAGCCCCAACAAGAAGCATCTTAATTACAGCCTGAGTGAATGGTTGTTATTTACAGATGAGTAAAGGCGATTTAGTTAGTAGATTTGTTGGTTAGTATTGAACTTGTGCACATCAGCATGTTAGCGAATGGTCCAGAAGCATCTCAGTCCCCTCTCTGCCTTAGCCACTCTGCTGCTTCTACCCATCCCCCACACTCTTGGCCATATCGCCACTCAAGTTCTCCCACCTTGGGTCCCTCAACCGTCCTAGGGCTGAGGACCCAATCCCTCAGGGCCTTGCTAGACAACTCCTCATCTAAAGGCCAGCTAGTAAAAATGCAGGCTTTGCAAGCCATAGAGTCTATGTCACAACTACTCAACTCTGCCTTTGCAGTGTGGAAGCAACCATAGACAATATGCCGATGAGTGTGGCTGTGTTCCAATAAAACTTTATTTACAAAAAAAGGTGGTGGACCGGATTTAGCCCAAGAATCTAAATAGTTCTTAGGTATTCATGGATTGTAATGGCTAATATATTGGACCTAGAGGACTACTTACTCAGTTCCTGGCTGGGGCTTTTCATACATTAAGTCACAATCAATGGGGGACATATTGGACTGGGAAAAGTCCAATATAAAAGATACATTGAGACGTAGGTGCCTTTTAGTGTCTCTTAGTCACAACACGTGTATCTAAAGCCCACCACACCTTGTCTTCGGAATGCTGGCATTTTTCAGGTGGCAGAAAGATCTCAAGCTTGACTAGATCACTGGCTCTCAAGCTTGAGAGGGCAACACAGTCACCCAGAGAGCTTGTTAAAACACAGATTACTAGGCCCCACTCCCAGAGTTTTTTGATGCAGAAGGTCTGGGATGGGGCCAGAGGCTTGAAGTAGCTAAGGAACTCCCAGGCAATGCTGGTGCTGCTCAACGGTGGACCAGGCTTTGAGAATCACGGCGCCAAGTCAAAAACGTAAAGGTATACTGCCACCTAGTGGATAGTCTTTAGGAGTACCCTATGCCAACTAGTCCTTCCATTTTAAAAGTGCACTAAAAATTAAGCATCTTTTGTTATGGAGAAGAGTCAAATTCATAAAGCCAATTTGTCACTTGTATGCTGGGACTCCATAACCATATTCCAAGCTTTCTTAAAGAAATAAGGTCTCATCTTATTTACACTAACATGGTAGCAATTTTAAATCACCTTAAACCAAAAACAGATTATTTTCCACCAGGGAAAAGCACTTTAAATATCCAAATAGAATAAAAACGTTGTTGGCTCTGTTCTCTGGCCACTCTCTCCTTTCCAGATGCACATACTTCTTCTGAAAGGAAAATCCACACCCCAGCCTTCTAATTCGTTCTGGACCAGCCGCCTCGACCTGGTAACAAGTGATAAAAATTCATCAGGAGACTGGCCAAAATGAGGATGTTTCAGACCCTAGCCTTTGTGATCTTTGCACACAGAGAACATTAGCCATGGCAAAGGACCCTGGTTCTGGGCACCTGTGCAAATATTTGCACTCCAACGTACTAAAAGTGCAAGGACCCACTCCAACCTACCCATCCCAGCAAAAGACCAGAGTCTCTAACCCCACCTGGCACAAAATAAAGGGCTCCACAGTCACCAATAGCAGATGACTTGGGAATCCACGCTTGACAGGCTTCTGGGTTTTTGTCAGCGTGGAAAAACACATCAGGGCTATGCTACAAAGGATGGCGTGGTACCAGGCAAACGGAAATGACAGGGACCGGAACGGTTTTTGATGCCAGCATTTTATATTTGATCTCCAGATGTGATGCAGCTGACAGCTAATTAGTATGACTTAGATCTACACAGTTCTCCCCTTCTTTTTCCACACATGCTGTGGGCATGCTAGTGTGAAAATGTGTCTGTCTGGCGTTGTGCTTTGATTGAGATTTCTCTGGAATGTACACACTCGGGACCCCCGAGAACTCTGGAGCCCCAGTTCATGGAGCATCTGGTGGGACAGTCTTCCTCCCTCATGCTTGGCCCCGAAGCAGGTAATGAACGCAGTGGCATTCTTTATTCCAGGGGCTGATTCCAGCCCAACAAGCTGGAGTCAATCGTTCAGCTTCATGGTTCTATATACGAGCCCACCAGCAACTACAAACCTCAGTGGTCAAGAGCTACTGGATGTGAATTCCGTGGCTACTAATGAAGAAGCAGTTGTGGTACTTTAGCTGGTGAGCTGTATGGGAAGCATGAGAACCACGCAGAGCGAGATGGAAGCCCTCGAGATACAAGAGGCAACAGGCGGACACAGTTTCTGCCTTCTTTGTGGCCACACTCAAATGTCACAAAACCCGGGGACAGCAGGGACAGCAGGGCCCGCCTCTCCTCTGGCCCCAGAGGCCCAGAGCTGACACTAATGGGGCCCTACGGTGTGCTAGGCTGCTTTAGAAGTGCCTGGAAGGTGCCATTATTACCCTTATTGTGGAGATGAGGAATCTGAGACAGGACACTGACTGCTCTGGGTCAACAGTAGGACTAGCTGGCGTTTGATCCTATAAGTCTTTCTCCAGAGACTATGCTCTTCATCACTGCACCAGAAGACTGCATGTGTCGGCCTTGCTCAAAGTCGTCCATGGCGATCCACCCCCTATTGAGTGGTCTCGGGAAGAACACGTGTGGTCTTCACTCCCCTGTGGTAGATGACACCTCAACCTTCACCACGGCTTCAGAGTGGACTAAGTGGATTTCCTCGCCCCCTGACTTTGGGCTTGGCCATGTGACTTGCTTTGACCAATGGGATGTTTCGCCATGTGATTAAACAGGGGCTTGAAATGTGCCCGTACTGTGGGCATATACCCCCTTGTCCTAACGGGCGCTAGAGGGAGATTCATGGAGCCTGGCCAAACTGGACTGAAGCCCAAAGCCAGACACAACTGAACCCAGCCAGCCTTAATCGGCAAACTCCAGGCAAACCCGTGGTTACTGACTAAACCACGTTACGTGCTGACATAGATCAGGATCGTGTTCTAGTCAGTGATGCCCCAGGCAAGCTTTCCAGAATACATGGGGACTCCAGAGAAGAAACATTCTTTGACTTTGCTCCGCTCTTCCGCCCTGGACACTGGGATGAGGACATTGTGCCTGCTGCTGGTGACCATCTGGTGACCACAGGCAGCAGGCACAAAGACAAAAGGCCAGCATGCAGATACCCAGGAAGAAAAAGGGGCTAATCCTAGGTCCTTGATGACCTTACCAAGCCACTGAGCGATCGTCCAGCTCCACATTTTTATGAGAAAAACAATCTCCTCTTTGTTCAAGCCATTATTCGTTGGGATTTCTATTATTCACAGCCAAAGCCATTCCTAAGTGCTATTGACTTTCTAATGTATGGCAAAAGCTGTTACAAAAGCTGTATCTTCACATCTCCCTCTTTTTTCTTTAAGTTGCCTGGTCTTTCCAGGATAGGAGGAGGGAAGTCACAATCCTTGCTACTATCGGTCAACTGATAGCTGTTTCTACTCACCCTAGCTATTCAATTTTTTTTTTAAGATTTTATTCATTTACTTGAGAGAGAAGGAGTGAGCATGAGCCAGGGTAGGGATGGAGGGAGAGGGAGAAGCAGACTCCCAGCTGAGCAGGGAGCCTGATGTGGGGCTCGATCCCAGGACCCTGAGATCATGACCTGAGCTGAAGTCAGTTGCTTAACCAACTGAGCCACCCAGACGCCCCTCTGAGTTTAGAGTTGCTCATTTCAGAAACAGCTTAACTAAAATCAACCCTTTCGGGGTGCCTGGGTGGCTCAGTTGTTGAGCGTCTGCCTTCGGCTCAGGTTATGATCCCGGGGTCCTGGAATTGGGCCCCGCATCTGGCTCCTTGCTCATCAGGGAGCCTGCTTCTCCTTCTCTCCCTCCCCCTGCTTGTGTTTCCTCTCTCGCCATGTGTCTCTCTCTGTCAAATAAATAAATAAAATCTTTATAAATAAATAAGTATATAAATAAAATCAACTCTTGATTTTTGTTCATTGATGTAATCCATGATTGACTGATTTCTCGAACAGTTCCTAGCATATAGTAGGTGCTCGATGCAGCTTGTTGAATGAATAATGTAACTGAGTTATTGATAGTTCTCTCCATGGGCAATCATGTGTCTCTTGGGAATCTGTTTTGGCTGCTTTGTCTTCTCAAGGGGACTCCTGAAAGTCACACCCAAGTGAGTTTCAGGAAGCCTGCCTATCAAACAGACCCTCCCAACTCAACGGAAGTCTTCTCATAATACTGTTACAAACAGAAACCATAATAGAGATATCATTCTCATATCACAAAATTCACTTTTTACGGCACATAGTTCTGTGGTGTTTAGCATATTCACGGGGTTGTGCAACCATTGCCACAACCATTGTACAACTTTCAAACACTTTCATCACCCCAAAAGGAAACCTCACACCCATTAACAGTCCGTCCCCATCCCACCCTCCCCCACCACACCCAGCTCTGGCCACCACTAATCCACTTTCTGTCGCTAGGGATTTGCCTACTCGGGACATTTTGTATAAATGGAATCCTACCGTGTGTGTGGTCTTTTGCATCTAACTTCTGCCTCTTTGCATGATGCTTTCAAGGTTCATCCGTGGTGTAGCCATCAGGACTCCATTCCTTTTTACTGCTGAGTAATATTCTATTATATGGATATACCACATGTTATTTATCCATCCATTCATCGCATTGATGAACACTTGGATCACTTCCACTTTGTAGCTCTTACAAAGAATGCTGCTGTGAACATTTGCTTACAGTTTCTGCGTGGCAACATATCTTCATTTCTCTTGGGTACATACCCATGAGTGGAATTGCTGGGTCACACAGTAACTCTATACTTAACCTTTTGAGGAACCACCAGGGCGCCTGGGTGGCTCAGTGGGTTAAAGCCTCTGCCTTCGGCTCAGGTCATGATCTCAGGGTCCTGGGATCGAGGCCCGCATCGGGCTCTCTGCTCAGCAGGGAGCCTGCTTCCTCCTCTCTCTCTGCCTGCCTCTCTGCCTGCCTCTCTGCCTACTTGTAATCTCTCTGTCAAATAAATAAATAAAATCTTAAAAAAAAAAAAAAAAAAAAAAGGAACCACCAGACTGTGTCCCAAAGCCGCCACACCATTTTGTATTCCTGCCGGCAGTGTGTGGAGGGTTACAATCTCTCCACATCCTCCCCAACACCTGGTGTTATCTCTCTCTTTGGTTAGAGCCATCCTAGTGAGTATGAAGTGGTATCTTATTGTGGTTTTATTTTGCATTTCCCTGAGGGCTAAGGGTTTTAAGCATTGTCTCATGTGTTCATTGGCCGTTCATCTATCTTCTTTAAAAAAAAGTATACACATAAAGTTCATCATCTCTGTGTAAGCTCATTTTCCAAGTCTACAGTAAGAGACCAAAATTCTTTTTTCCCTAATAATGAACAAAGAAGCCTTAAAACCTGGTTAACTAACACGTGTTGATTGCCTGTATCCACCACAAAGGAAAACATGATTCTGTCTTTTCAGCCACTAAAGTCCCATCACTGAGTCTGTCTGGCAGAAAAAAAATCAGTCTACTTGAGCAAAAGTGCAAATAGAATTGGTGAAAAGTTTAAATTCTAAATGGCTTATAGAATTCACTTTTCTTAATATTTTATTTATTTATTTGACAGAGAGATCACAAGTAGGCAGAGAGGCAGGCAGAGAGAGAGGGGGAAGCAGGCTCTCCGCTGAGCAGAGAGCCCGATGTGGGGCTCGATCCCAGGACCCTGGGATCATGACCTGAGCCAAAGGCAGAGGCTTAACCCACTGAGCCACCCCGGTGCCCCAATTTTTCTTTTTTTTTTAAGATTTATTTACCTATTTTAGAAAGAGAGAAAGAGCGTGGAAGGGAGGAACAGAGGGAGAGGGAGAGAATCCCAAGCAGTCTGCACTGAGCACAGAGCCCAACACAGGGCTCAAGCCCATGACCCAAGATCACGACCCATGCCAAAACCAAGAGTTTGATACTTAACCAACCTTGCCACCCAGGTGCCCCAAGAATTCCCTTTTCTTCTTTTAATTACATATAGTAACTAGAACAGCTTATGGTGTATTTTAAAAACAACTCTTCAGGGTGCTTGGCTGGCTCAGTCAAAGTGCATGCAACTTAGTCTTGGGGTCATGAGTTCAAGCCCTACACTGGGTGTAGACATTACTTTAAATAAATTAATTAAATAAAATTACAACAGTTCCCACTTTTTTATTTATCTATTAATGTTTGTTCTCCTAAGTTGCTATGTGGCCAGTGTTATACTGAGTTAATTCCAACAATTAGTTCATTTAAACTTCACAAGAACCCTATGAGGTTAGCAGCATATATTAGTTGTCATCCCCAAAATGAGCTGCTTAAAACAACCACCGTAATTCATGACTTCTCATAGCTTCTATGGGTCAACATTTGGATAAGACACAGGATGGCTTGACTCTGAGACACAAACTTGGTGCCTCCATTGTAAGACTCTAAGGCAAGGACTGAAATATCCAATATCATTCAACTATCAGGCAATCGATGCAGTCTCTTGACTGAGACCTTCACATGGCGTATCCATGTTCTTCACAACATGGTGGCTAGATTGATTCCAAACCAAGCATCTGAGAAAGAGCCAGGGGGAAGCTGTATATTGCCTCTAGGACCTAGCCTCGGTATTTCACTGGCATCACTTCCATCACAGTTACAGAGGTCCACTCAAGGTCAAGGGAAGTAAACACAGGTTGTCCCTGCTATGGATTACAGTATGTACTGTGATGATTAATCGTATGGTGAATTTGATTGGGCCACAGGATGCCCAGATTAAACATTATTTTGGGGTGTGTCTGTGAGGATGTTTCTAGATGAGACTAGCATTTGAATCACTGGACTCAGTAAAGTACCTTCCCCTTCCCAGTGTGGGTGGGCATCATGCAATCCACTGAGGGCCTGAAGAGAACAAAAGTAGAGGAAGGGAGGATTCATCCTCTTCCTGCCTGCCTGTTGAGCCTGGACGTCAGTCTTCTCTGCCCTTGAGCTGGGATTTACACCATGGCTCCCCTAGTTCTCAGGCCCACAGACTGGGACTGAATTACACCCCTGGTTTTCCTGCATCTTCAGCTTACAAACAAAAGATTATGGGACTTCTCAGCCTCCCAAATCATGTTGAGCCAGATCCTCATAATAACTATACACACATATATATGTGTACAGATTTATATAGCTTATACACACAGAGACACATACACATGAAACTACATATTCATGTGTGTGTGTTCTTTTTCTCGAATACACATACCCCCAAAGTTTGTATTTAAAGTCCTAACCCATATACCTCAGACTGTGACCTGATTTGGAAATAGGCCGTTTACAGAGCTAATCTAGTTC
Organism: Ailurus styani; assembly: GCA_002007465.1. Taxonomy (NCBI): domain Eukaryota; kingdom Metazoa; phylum Chordata; class Mammalia; order Carnivora; family Ailuridae; genus Ailurus; species Ailurus styani. The sequence continues at coordinate 8,717,497 of LNAC01000030.1, forward strand.
AAATGAGGTAATGAGTGTAAACCCTAATTCAACGAGCAGTATTCTTATAAAATGGGGAAATATGGAGACAGCTCCACTAACCAGGAAAACACCATGTGAAGAGGAAGGCAGAGATGAGGGTGAGGCTTCGACATGCCAAGAAATTCCAAAGATCACCAGAAAAGCACTCAAAGCTAGACAAGAGACATGGAGCAGCTTCTCCTTCACAGCCCTCAGAAGGAACCAACCCAGATGGCCCTTTGATCTTAGACATCCAGCCTCCAGAACTGTCTGTTGTTTCAGCTCCCCTCTACCCTAGCATGTGGTTCTTTATTACGGAAACCCTAGGAAACTAACCCACCGCCCCTCGATGGAGGACCATCCCCATCACTCTGTAGGAAGAGCCGGTGGGATGGGGAGACATTGGTGTGGCCATCTTTTTTTTTTTTTAAGGTTTTATTTATTTATTGGACACAGAGAGAGAGAGATCAGATCACAAGTAGGCAGAGAGGCAAGCAGAGAGAGAGAGGAGGAAGCAGGCTCCCTGCTGAGCAGAGACCCCGATGTGGGCCTCGATCCCAGGACCCTGAGATCATGACCTGAGCCGAAGGCAGAGGCTTTAACCCACTGAGCCACCCAGTCTCCCTGGTGTGACCATCTTTGGAAACTACAATCTGCCACAGCCCATGCTCTGACCAACAAGAATTTACAGCCCTCCCACATGCAAATTACGCGCATCCTCTGTCACAAAACTGCCAAGTCTCACCTACTACAGCACCAGCTTCATATCCAGTATCTTACCCTATAAATCGGGTCTAGACAACGTCGAGGCTCCCAGAGGACAGTTAAAGAGCACAGCTCCTCTTAGTTTAAAAAGTTGTCTACTGGGCGCCTGGGTGACTCAGTGGGTTAAAGCCTCTGCTTTCGGCTCAGGTCATGATCTCAGTGTCCTGGGATCAAGGCCCACATCGGGCTCTCTGCTCAGCAGGGAGCCTGCTTCCTCCTCTCTCTCTGCCTGCCTCTCTGCCTACTTGTGATCTCTCTCTCTGTGT